>BLSH010103640.1:107391-136832 GCA_018402905.1 Glandirana rugosa | reverse complement strand
TGCTTGACACCCACACTGTCTCTGCTCACTCTGACAGACAGCCGCCAGCCAGGCTGCAGGAGTCTCACTTTCTTAGTGTGAGTGTGCGCTGTATGAGTGCAGTGTGCGCTGTATGAGTGCAGTGTGCGCTGTATGAGTGCAGTGTGCACTGGATAAGTGGCAGGAGGTAATGAAAGGATGGTGTAATGGAAACAGGAGGTGATGGGGTGATGGAGATGGAGGGATGATGACAGGAAGTGATGGGGGGATTGTGTAATGGAGACAACAGGTGATGGAGGGATGGAGACGGGGGGATGGTGTGATGGAGATGATGGGTGATGGAGGGATGGAGACTGGAGGGATAAAAACAGGAGGTGATGGAGACAGGAGGTCTTTAGAAGTGGGGACCTAAATTCTGGTGATCCTAATGGCTACCAGGGATTTCACCTCACTTTCTGTGGTGGTTACAGAACAGAAATTAAGGGGAAATCTCTACAATTTGACATAGGTGACAAAACTGATAGACTAAATAATCTGCTCTTATTATATTGAAAATAACAGAAATATGTTTTTTTTACCTTGCTATCTACCTTAAATCACATTGTTATTTGCACAGTGTGCTTGCTTGTAGCCTAAATACTGACATTTGAACTGAAAACTGTAATTTTGTAACTTTTGTAAAATGTCAGTAAAAACTTGGCTGTGCCAGTAAATTTTGGGTGTTGTGTCAGTAAATTTCAATCTGGTAGGTTGGCAACACTGACAGGAGTGGACCGGAGCAACCTGAACATAGGTAAGTATATGCATCTTTTCTACACAGGTTAGCCAGCGTAGGTGTGAGGAGGGGAGAGGGGGCATGTTTAAGTCTAGTTAGGTTTAAGCTGAAATTCAGGGGTTTAGGTAGCATGACGCCACTGACCACCAATGCTGGGGGTTATTAAGCTGCTACTGACACCAATGCTGGGGGTTATTAAGCTGCTACTGACACCAATGTTGGGTTTTATTATTGTGGAAACTGGCACCTTTGCTGGGGGTTTTTATTGCGAAACTGGCACCTATGCTGGGGGTTATTATTGCTGCTATGGACACCAATGCTGGGGTTATTATCGCGTAAACTGGCACTGATGCTTGGGGTTAACACAAAAACTTCCATCTATGCTGAAGAAACGGGGAGCACAGTTTGCCATTTTCACCCTGGGCACCAAATGACCTTGTCCCAGCACTGATTATACCCGCCCCATCCCCAGGTCAGTCTTTACACTTCCGCAGTATAATATGGAAGGTTCACACTTGACATCTTTGCCCCCTTGTTTTGCACTATTTAACATTACCACATTCTGCTCTGTAAGTCATCTCAGATTATATTTAACCACACCCAATGTCTAGTGCGATTTAAACTACACCCACTCCCCAGAGCGCATCCCCCCCCCCATGCCTAGGGCCCACTTTTGATCTGGCACATGGGCCCACTGATTTCATGATACTCCCCTGCAGTGCAGTGGCGGCCCACCCATAGGGGGCGCCCGGGCGCCACCCCCCTACCCCAAAAAAAATGTCCCCTTTAAAAAAAAAAAAAGTTTGTTTAAATTAACAGTGCACTGTGTTAGGGTGCCAGACACAGTGCCCTTTGGGAAGCATGACGTTGTTGCAATCACATGATTGCAGGCGTCACGCTTCAATGGCAGGGTTTATTCCTGCCTTGAGGCGCTATGCTCTGCGCCTCAAGCTGCCTATTGGCTCCTGGTACTGTCAATCAATCACCGCCATCCAATAGACGGCGGTGATTGATCTGGAGGAGCCTCTGCGTCACTTCCAGCCTTGGAGACTGGAGAGAGAAACCGGACTCCAGTCTTCAGCACGCTCACCGCAAGCACTGTCTCTGCATACAAACAGCCGCTGGCCACATGCCTATTAGATGGGGTGTCCCAACTTTGGGGGGAGCGACGCGGGGAGGAACCGCTGCGGGAGGGAGGCACCACGGACCCCTATCTGATGCCTATATACACTATCTGGGACCGTATATACCCCTATCTGGTGACTGTATACACTATCTGGGACCCTGTATACCCTATCTGGGACCCTGTATGTGCAATACTCTGCATGTAGCTTCCTATGACATGTACTATGTGCAATAGTCTGCATGGAGCTTCCTTTGACATGTACTATGTGCAATACTCTGCATGGAGCCTCCTATGACAGGTACTGTGTACAATACCCTGCATGGAGCTTCCTATCACATGTACTATGTGCAATATTCTGCATGAAGCTTCCTATGACATGTCCTATGTGCAATATTCTGCATGGAGCTTCCTATGACATGTCCGATGTGCAATATTCTGCATGGAGCTTCCTATGTCATTTACTATGTGCAATATTTTGCATGGAGCTTCATAAGACATGTTCTATGTGCAATATTCTGCTTGGAGCTTTCTATATGTACTATGTGCAATACTCTGCATGGAGCTTCCTATGACATGTGCTATGTGCAATACTTTGCATGGAGCTTCCTATGACATATACTATGTGCAATATTCTGCATGGAGCTTTCTATGACATGTCCTATGTGCAATATTCTGCATGGAGCTTCCTATGACATGTCCGATGTGCAATATTCTGCATGGAGCTTCCTATGTCATTTACTATGTGCAATATTTTGCATGGAGCTTCATAAGACATGTTCTATGTGCAAAATTCTGCATGGAGCTTTCTATATGAACTATGTGCAATACTCTGCATGGAGCTTGCTATGACATGTGCTATGTGCAATATTTTGCATGGAGCTTCCTATGACATATACTATGTGCAATATTCTGCATGGAGCTTTCTATGATATGTACTATGTGCAATACTCGGCATGGAGCTTCCTATGACGTGTACTATGTGCACTATTCTGCATGGAGTTTCCTAAGATATGTTCTATGTGCAATATTCTGCATGGAGCTTCCTATGGGATTTACGAAGTGCAATATTCTGCATGGAGCTTTCTATGATATGTACTATGTGCAATACTCTGCATGGGGCTTTCTATGACATGTACTATGTGCAATATTCTGCATGGAGCTTGCTATGACATGTACTATGTGCAATATTGTGCATGGAGCTTTCTATGATATGTACTATGTGTAATACTCTGCATGGAGCTTTCTATGACATGTACTAGATGTAATATTCTGCATGGTGCTTCCTATGACATGTACTATGTGCAATATTTTGCATGGAGCTTCCTATGTCATTTACTATGTGCAATATTTTGCATGTAGCTACATAAGACATGTTCTATGTGCAATATTCTGCATGGAGCTTTCTATATGGACTATGTGCAATACTCTGCATGGAGCTTCCTATGACATGTGCTATGTGCAATACTTTGCATGGAGCTTCCTATGACATATACTATGTGCAATATTCTGCATGGAGCTTTCTATGATATGTACTATGTGCACTATTCTGCATGGAGTTTCCTAAGATATGTTCTATGTGCAATATTCTGCATGGGGCTTTCTATGACATGTACTATGTGCAATATTCTGCATGGAGCTTCCCAAGACATGTACTATGTGCAATATTCTGCATGGAGCTTCCTATGACATGTACTATGTGCAATATTGTGCATGGAGCTTTCTATGATATGTACTATGTGTAATACTCTGCATAGAGCTTTCTATGACATGTACTAGATGCAATATTCTGCATGGTGCTTCCTATGACATGTACCATGTGCAATATTCTGCATGAAGCTTCCTAGACATGTACTATGTGCAATATTGTGCATGGTGCTTCCTATGCCATGTACTATGTGCAATATTCTGCATGGAGTTTTCTATGATATGTACTATGTGCAATATTCTGCATGGAGCTTCCTATGACATGTACTATGTGCAGTATTATGAATGGCGTTTCCTATGACATGTACTATGTGCAATACTCTGCATGGAGCATGAACCTCCGCAAATCCCTATCTAGTGACTGTATATACTATCTGGGACCGTATATACCCCTATCTGGTGACTGTATACACTATCTGGGACCGTATATACCCCTATCTGGTGACTGTATACACTATCTGGGACCCTGTATACCCCTATCTGGGACCCTGTATATCCTATCTGGGACCCTGTATATCCCTATCTGAGGCTGTATACACTATCTGGGGCTCTGTATACCATATCTGGGAACCTGCATACCCTATCTGGGGCTCTGTATACCATATCTGGGACTCTGTATACCCTATCTGGGGCTCTGTATACCCTATCTGGGACTCTGTATACCCTATCTGGGAACCTGTATACTCTATCTGGGAACCTGTATACCCTATCTGGGACTCTGTATACTGCTATCTGGGACCCTGTATATCCCTATCTGGTGACTGTATACACTATCTGGGACCCTGTATACCCCTATCCGGTGACTGTATACACTATCTGGGACCCTGTATACCCTATCTGTAGCTCTGTATACCCTATCTGGGACTCTGTATACCCTTTCTGGGGCTCTGTATACCCAATCTGGGACCCTGTATACCCTATCTGGTGACTGCATACCCTATCAGGGACTCTGTATACTGCTATCTGGGGCTCTGTATACTGCTATCTGGGACTCTGTATACTGCTATATAGTGATTCTGTATACCCCTATCTGGTGCTATGTATACTGCTATCTGGGGCTCTGTATACTGCTATCTGGGGCTCTGTATACTTCTATCTGGAGCTCTGTAAGTGTATACTGCTATCTGGTGACTCTGTATACTCCTAACTGGTGCTGCTGTATACCACTATCTGGTGATGCTGTATACCCTATCTGGTGATGCTGGGCTGTATACTCCTGACACAAGGGGTGGAAACTATAAGGGGTGGGGCTTATGAGAAGTGGGAGGGGTCAAAAAGGAAAGGCGGGGTCTGGCGCCCCCATCCTAAAATTTCACCAGCCACCACTGCTGCAGTGGCTTATCAATATCTATGTGCCGTCCTGAAGGAAGAGGAGCCCTCTGTGCACTGCACATGTAGAGGAGACAAGTGTCACCTGCTGAGCCAAGCACTGTTTCTGCCGATGCCTGCTTCCTATCACACAATCTTTTACACTCACAAAGATCCTCAGTGTCCAGGAGCTGCAGCTGCTGTCTGGGGGAGAGGCGCTGATGGCATCCTAAACAGCAGGAGCCCGGGAGGGAGGACATCTCCCATGCTGTTGAGATGAGGTTAGAAAACTTATTAGGAAGGGAGGATTGTGCAGAAACTCACTTGGTGGGTGTAATGATTGTGCTAGGGGACAGACTGCTGATCCCCCATGTAACGTGCTCTCTTGTGCCCAGTGCCCACCATGTCATCTGCTGTGCCATGCAGTGCCCACTATGTCATGTGCCTTGCCCACCATGTCTTGTGCTGTGCTATGCATTGCCCACCATGTCATGTGCAGTGCCCACAATACCATGTGCTGTGCTATGCAGTGCCCACCCTGCCATGTGCTGTGCTATGCAGTGCTCACCATGTCATGTGCTGTACCATGAAGTGCCCATTATGTAATGTGTAGTGCCTACCATGTCGTGCTGTGCTATGCAGTGCCCACCATGTAATGTGCAGTGCTCACCATGTCATGTGCTATGCCATGCAGTGCCTCCCATGACTATTGGTGCTCAGACCATACACCGCACACTGCATCAAATTGGTATGCATGGCTATCGTCCCAGAAGGAAGCCTCTTCTAAAGATGATGCACAAGAAAGCACGCAAACAGTTTGCTGAAGACAAATAGACTAAGTACATGGATTACTGGAACCATGTCCTGTGGTCTGATGAGACCAAGACAAACTTATTTGGTTCAGATGGTGTCAAGCGTGTGTGGTGGCAACCAGGTGAGGAGTACAAAGACAAGTGTGTCTTGCCTACAGTCAATCATGGTGGTGGGAGTGTCATGGTCTGGGGCTGCATGAGTGCTGCCGGCACTGGGGAGCTACAGTTCATTGCGGGAACCATGAATGCCAACATGTACTGTGACATACTGAAGTAGAGCATGATCCCCTCCCTTCAGAGACTGGGCCACAGGGCAGTATTCCAACATGATAACAACCACTAAACATACCTTCAAGGTGACCACTGTCTTGCTAAAGAAGCTGAGAGTAAAGGTGATGGATTGGCCAAGCATGTCTCCAGACCTAAACCCTATTGAGCATTTGCGGGGCATGCTCAAATGAAAGGTGGAGGAGTGCAAAGGCTCTAACATCCACCAGCTCCATGATGTCACCATGGAGGAGTGGAAGAGGACTCCAGTGAAGCTCTGGTGAACTCCATGCCCAAGAAGGTTAAGGCAGTGCTGGAAAATAATGGTGGCCACACAAAATGTTGACACTATGGCCCCAATTTGGTCATTTTCACTTAGGGGTGTACTCACTTTTGTTGCTAGCGGTTTAGACATTAATGCCTGTGCGTTGAGTTATTTTGAGGGGACAGCGGCGGCCGGTCAATAAGGGGCGCTTGGGTACCTCCCTGCCGCTGACAAGAAGAAAAAAAAAAGTCAGCCCGACCCCCTACAGGAGGCACCGGTATATTGACTTTTTTTTTTTCGGCTCCTTGCTGTCTGCTGACAGCAAGTAGTGAGCCGATTGGTCAGTCATAAAAGACTATGTATGTGCCTTGAACAGGAGAACACACATAGTCTGAGTGCCTGACTGGCATTGGATGCTGTGGGCGGGGGCGGGACTGTGGCGGATGTGCTGTATACTGCTATCTGGGGCACTGTATACTGCTATCTGGGGCTCTGTATACTGCTATATGGTGACTCTGTATACTGCTATCTGGGGCACTGTATACTGCTATCTGGGGCTCTGTATACTGCTATATGGTGACTCTGTATACTGCTATATGGTGACTCTGTATACCCCTATTTGGTGACTCTGTATACTGCTATATGGTGACTCTGTATAGTGCTATCTGTGGCTCTGGATACTGCTATCTGGGGCTCTGGATACTGCTCTATGGTGACTCTGTATACTGCTATATGATGACTCTGTATACTGCTTTCTGGTGACTCTGTATACCCCTATCTGGTGATAGCGTATACCCTATCTGTGATGCTGTATACCCTATCTGGTGATGCTGGGCTGTATACTCCTGACACAAGGGGGTGGAAACTATAAGGGGTGAGACTTGTGAGAAGTGAGAGGGGTCAAAAAGGAATAGCGGGATCTGGCCCCCCCCCCCCCCATCCTAAAATTTCACCAGCCGCCTCTGGTCATTTCTTCAGTGTTGTCACATGAAAGGTTATAATAAAATATTTATATAAATGTGAGGGGTGTACTAACTTTTGTGAGATGCCACCCCCAAATTCTCCAAGATACATAGCATTTTGTTACCCATAGGCCATTCAGTAAAGGTTTACATCTACTTAAAGAGACCAGTGCCTATAATTCCCACACTAATCTGTCCTAATGCACTTTATTAACAGCAGTTCCTATGATTTCTCTATTACAGCCAAAGTACTGTACATTATCAATATGGTTGCTTGGGACACAACTTTTTATACTGAAGGGGTTGACTTATTCAAAAGCCCCGTTACCGGACCTCTGAACTAAGTTTAAAGGCAAGGAAATGCATTATGTTTAGTCATTCACTATCACAGCAAATGATGCATTGGTTGGGCAGGTCTGTGAACCATGAGTGGGCACCTCGGACCAATTGTAGACCCAAACTTGAACCTCCTTCCTAGTCGGGAGTATATACCACACAGAGTGCAGGGGTTAGGAGTATGTAATGCACAGAGCAAAGAGCTCAGGAGTCAATAACACACAGAGAGCAAAGTCCTGGAGTATAAAACTCACAGAGTACAGGGCTTTTTGGGTTTAGCTCGCCTTAGGAGGCCCCTTAACCTGACCATAGCACCTGCAGCGATTGAATATAAATACAAAGAAACACTTTGAATTAAATTACTTTGCAGTTTATTATATGTAAAAGAACAGTAAAAAGGATAGGGTGCGCTCTCCAGTGATACAAAATATATATATATTGTCTACTCCATTAACCATTCTAACCGTACAATAAATACAACACAATAAATAGCTCAGGTATAAAGCAGGCACCTCTAAGCCAAAAAAGCAGAGCATCATCACTGTACAAGATAAGAGATAATGGGGACTCATAGCGGCAAGGTTATTGTAGGTAGCGTAGTTATCTTAGGTAGCGTTATATATGATGCAGCCAACACCAGCCACAGAAAAAGAACTAGATACAAGATTCCTTCATAACTTCTCTCTGCTGAGAGCATTGGGGGTGACGATATGACAAAGTCTCTTGGTGCCCGGGATGGTCAGTTCTCGGAGAGTTTACATCAGCTTCACCAAGATCCAGGAGAAGATCAGAGCAGACAAAGTCCAAGGCATGGAGAAACCTGGAACAACACACAAGAGATATTAGGAATGGAGCAGGAAGGGCTTCATTATGGAAGATGTTTTGTTCAGTTCTATGTTTTTATTGTAGTTGCAGTCTGATGAAAGCCAACTTTTATACCAGATTGTGTGGCGATGTTAGAGAAATTAACCCTCATTTACTGTCAAGGTGACAATGGCTTTACCAGATAGGAAGCGAGGGAAAATCTGCTACAAGGATACAGACAGACGTTAGTTGTGTTGACCACACAGGAAGTGATGTCCAGTGGGAGGCAGCAATAAATACCACCAAAAAATATACAATACTGGATATAGATCTATAATGTTGGTGTCATGGAGCATTATGCATTTTCTATGAACAGCACAACAGAAGCTGTTTGCCTTCAGACTGTCTCTCTCTAATTGAAAGTCTCACTCAGTGCTGATTACCCTCCAATCGAATGCTTTTATAATAAAACTAATATCAGTAAATATTTAGATAAATACTAAATGTATGCATAGAAATATATGAATGGATAATAACCCTTAGTCATTGTCATTGCTAGAATTAGGCAGATGAAATGGGGCGAAATGGGAAATCTGACATCTCTCTTGGAGAGTTTAATATTTTTGTGGCCAATAGCAGGGATCTGCAAAGGCTTAAAAGAACACAATATTTTTCTTAGTATTTTTTAATGCAAGCAGTGTACTGAATGTTACCTGGAATCAGCCTCTTGCTGTCCCTGTACAGCCGGGCTACAATGTGAAAGGAAGAAACAGCACAAAGACGGGGACTCGGATGCACAAAGGCCGGTAGGAGGGTCTCATATCATGCTGTGCTGTAATTGGCTGCACAGTGCTGACATCATCCGGAGTCAACCCTTCCAACTGCTGATTGTCAGCAGTTGACTGTGAGCTGTTGGTGACAGTTCAGTCACAGTCCCGGGGTACCAGCGGAGTGCTCCCCAAACAAGACTTATACAGTATGCAGGGTCAGGATGTTGAGGTAAATAAGCCCTGCCCCACATATAAGGGTATTGGTGCTGTAAAGGGGGTAAAAATGTGTAGCTACATCACTTTAAGTGTTTACTTACCGCTGGCAGAACTGATCTCCAAAGAGGAAATGTTATCAGCTGGAAATAAAGAAAAACATATCTGTTAATTGGAGACCTCAACCGGACTGATGCTCATTCTTCTGGATATATCATATGATATTCACATTCACTGTAGGCTGAAATAATTGTGTAGTGATCACCGTAGGAGTTAAATCATTTGTAATCCCTGACAATAATCCCTAACAATGGGCAATTTGGTTCCTTTTTGGTCTGTTAAATATACGGGACACACTGAGCAATAAAGACATTTTTTTATAATGATGGTAAGGGTTAGAAGCTCTGCAGGTTTTAATGCTTTGTCCCTTCTGGGACGTTTCTCCCACTTCCTGCTCAGGTGAGAGGTGTCAGACAGCACAGGAAGTGAGCGAAAATCCCCCCAAAGGGAGCAAAGACAGCAGTTAAAAATTGTCAGAAGCTTTAAACCTTCCCCACATTATCCAAAACAAAAAAAGAAAAGGAATGCTTTGTCTGGAGTTGAGTTTTTAATAAATGTGACTGAAGGAACATAAAATCACTGTAACAAGACTGTGAACATGAGATGACTTTACCTGCATTCAAATAGATGCCGACCTTTCCTGCAATGGCCTGGGAAACATCTGATTCGGATCGAGAGGTGCAGGTCTGTAAGGAAATAAAAGTAATTCATCAGAAATTCCAGAAAAGTAAAAAATAATGAAGAAACTGCAAATGCTAAAGTCACAATGTCCCCTTCATGTCGCTTTATCTGTGTTTTCCCCACAATGGAAACAGTGGAGAATGCGGGCACACCAAGTCCCTTCATCACTCCAATGGTGAGACTTCCCTGGAATAGTTTACATTTCTCCTATTACATTGGTTTCAGTCTCTCTAAGCCATATTCCCCAATCACCTATTTATTCTACATTGTATCGGGGCAACATGAAACCATCAAGTGTCTTTGTTAGGGATGAACATGCCACCATCAATTGTCTTTTTTAGAGATGGACATAAAACTATCAATTGTCTTTGATAAGGATGAGCATGGGTTTGGGCTGAACTCTAGCTCATCCCATGTTATGGCAGCAGCAGATATGCAGAACTGTGAATTCTGGTGGCGGGATCAGAAGTCAGCATATACGTTTCTTCATCACGTCTGTGTTAAGTTGGCCATTAATTTAGCTATCGCGTGAAATGTTGTGCCTGCTTGGTTTGTAAAGCAGCAAAAGGTCAGATAATCATCCGGCATCTTTAAGTATGATGGTGTGCATTTTTTCTTAAA
Organism: Glandirana rugosa; assembly: GCA_018402905.1. Taxonomy (NCBI): domain Eukaryota; kingdom Metazoa; phylum Chordata; class Amphibia; order Anura; family Ranidae; genus Glandirana; species Glandirana rugosa. The sequence goes on along the minus strand of BLSH010103640.1, from coordinate 126,149 downwards.
GTAGAACTATGGACAAAACTTTTTTTTTTTTGGATAGAGTAAGGGACGGTTGTAACCCAATTTTTTTTCGCCATCTCCGTCCCATTGCAGAGATTTCCCTTCACTTCCTGTCCCATAACCAAACAGAAAGTGAGAGGAAATCCCTACAAATTAAGGGAATTTCTTGGGGGCCCCCGGATAACCAGGACTATTATCTCCATTGGAAGATTTCCCATCTATTACTTTTCTGGGGACAACCCAAAATTTGGTATTTTCTTTTACTTACACTTTTAATGATAATGGTAAACAGGACAAATAGAGAGGATGAATTCCCCTAACAGGGGCACAGACAGCTATAAAAACTGACAAGTGTTCTAATCCCTCTCTATTCTATCCAACACTAAAAAAAACATTTTGCCTTTAGTTATGCTTTAATTTTTGGTCCATAATCTCACCCAAGAACCTTAATAAGGCCATTCAATGATTAGAAAGCCAACTGTTCACATTTGGGCAGAGCAGTGGCTTGATGGTTAGAACTCTTGGCTTGTAGTCCTGGGGACCTCAGCCGCCCAGCTAGGACACTATCTGCATGGAGTTTGCATGTCCTGCTTGTGTTTGTTTCCTCCAATGATATGCTGGTAGAATAACTGGCTCCTGTCTAAACGGGTGCTAGTTTGTGCGCATGCATGTGAGATAGGGACCTTAGATTGTAAGTTCCTTGAGGGCGAATGTACAGTATGGAAAGCACTGCATACATTGTTGGTATTATTTCAATACCTGTTATTAAAAATCAATCATTGTGATCTGACTGCAATTTCCAGGAAAACATTTTACACAGGGATCAATGGCAATGCATTCATTTATCATTTAAACACACAATTGGATTGATTTACTAAGACGGGAAAGTGCAAAATCTGGTGCAGCTGTGCATGATAGCCAATCAGCTTCTAACTACAGTTTGTTCAATTAAGCTTTGACAATAAAACCTGGAAGCTGATTGGTTTCTCTGCAGAGCTGCACCAAATTTTGCACTCTCCAGTTTTAGTAAATCAACCCTAATGTACCTACAGTACACCGAACCCAAAAGCACATAAGAATGCATAAAGCCTGCAAATGCCCCATTTTAGCAGACATCAGTTCTCAGTGAATGAGCATGCAGACTTTCATGTAATACCCACCACTCTTATGTGTAAGAAATCTGCTGGCCCCTCATTACGCAGAAAGAAGACGCTAAGATAATTGTGTGTAATTACGGAAAGGTCAGTGAGCTCTGAGGTCTGGTCACCAGGAGGAAAGGGGGATTGTTATAGATACTTCATTATTGGACCACTAAAGTTTTAACCAAAGGCTTTTCCTGACCCCCAAACCTGACACCCTCAGGGTAGTGGCAGCTCACCCAGGGCTAGAGAGTGCCTGGGGCCCTGTGGACCAGTGGGCCAATTGGATAGCTGACTGTTTTGCCCATATGGATAAAGAATCCCCGACTGCTTCCTCAAGCATAGAAATCACAGAACATATTCTATGTGTATGTTCAGTCTTACCTTGGTACAATTGTCCTTGCACAGTGTAAGTTCGGCAAAGAGATAGACGTTGTTAGAATTGGTAATCTGGAAGACTTTCATAGCAAACCGAGCTTCAGTGCCATTTCCATTGTTAATCACCGTTAGCTGGTCAGGAGATATATCACTAGCTGGGCACCTGGACACAAAAACCTTTCATCAGCTTTCAGTCATTTCAGTTAAAGATCAGAACACACTACTGGCATTTACTATTAGAGCTGAATAATAAATGGGCTGCGTTCATTATAGTATATATGTATATATAGAATATTGTAGATGAATAATACATGGCATGTGTTCATTTTTACTTTGTTACTCAGTATCAAAGTCTTCAATTTACATTTTATTTGGTGAACTCATTGTGCCATACACAAGATATGACCCATATTTCTTCCATCCCTGGACCTACTCACTCCTGCACAATTTTCTCCTTGATGAGTTTTCCATTGAGACAAATGAAATGCATATGTTAATAAATGTATTGCATTCTGGTTAAACCAGGGCCGGCCCTACCATGGGTCCCCCTGGGCCCATTGGATCCAGCAGTTTTGTGTGTCATCCAGGGCCAGACTGGGCTGGGGGGCAGGGTGACAACTGGCCCCCGGGCCTCTCCGCTGTTCTGTAAAAAGGCCGTCCTGCTGCCCTCAACATGCATACTCATAGCTACCAGGTGCAAGGGTGCTTACACACAGTATAACACCAACTATTAAACACCCGAGCACACATGAAAAGCTCAGGTGTGTGCGCTGCTGGGGGCGGGGTACCCACAGGAGACAGAGAGCAATGAAAGATTTTTTCTTCACTGGCTCCGCCAGCAGCCGATGTTTGTGCACAGCTTGCAAGGCTTGCATTTCTATTGGATGGAACTGGAGGAGGGGGTGCGGCCGGCCTTGCACTGGGCCCGCCTTCTTCTGCTCTGGTGCATGAATGAGGCTAGGCCCTGAAGACTGTGGGAGCACTGGCAGAGAGCAACAGAGAGGTAATATAAGTCAGCTCTGTGTGACAGGACACAAAGGGTGTCCATCATTTTTTCTAGTAGTGGCCGCTGATCTGCTGGATGGCCAAATGTTGCATAACCTGTCATGCTCAAAAATCACTATACAGCCCTAGCTTGCCCCTATACTACCCTAGCCAGCACCTATACAACCCTAGCCCGCCCATATACTGCCCTAGGGTGTCTATATGCTACCCTAGCCTGCCCCTATAAAACCCTAGCTTGTCTATATACTACCCTAGCTCGCCCCTATACAACCCTAGCCTGTCTATATACTACCCTAGCCTGTCTATATACTACCCTAACTTGTCTATATACTACCCTAGCCTGTCCATATACTACCCTAGACTGTCCATATACTACCCTAGCTTGTCTATATACTACCCTAGCCTGTCCAAATACTACCTTAGCCTGTCCTTATACTACCCTAGCCTGTCTATATACTACCCTAGGCTGTCCATATACCAACCTAGCCTCTCTATATACTACCCTAGCCTGTCTATATGCTGCCCTAGCCTGTCCATTTACTACCCTAGCCTGTCCATATACTACCCTAGCCTGCCCCTTGGAATTGAACATAATGTTATGTCATATAATTTTGCATATAGACAAGGTGCTGTTGCATGTTAATCTGACTTCCTGATAAATTAAATTTTTAGATTTAATTATTTTGATATAAAATAATGGATGTGGGGGCCTTTTGGTGGACATAATTTTGTTTTTTTTGGGGGGGGGGGGTTTTAGCATTTCATTCTTGGATCCAGGCAGCACAATGTCTTGGGCCAGCCCTGGGTTAAACGCTGCATGCTCCAACACGTTGCTGTGAACTGTACCTTTTGGAAACAATGGATTGTCAATGCGTTGGGCCTGCCTTGGTCAAAACAGCTCATCACAGGTGGTATTAATGGGCCCTTCAATGAAAAGCACATCCAGCAAAAAAAACACATTGAAATGTTGTACCATTTTGAGATCTATGTAGTTCTAAACTGTTTTTATAATGATGTGAGAAAGGGTAAAGCTGGCCATACATTATACAATTTTCTTGTTAAATTTATTTTAGATTTGCCTTCAACTATGTAGAGCAAGGCCTGTCTGATTGCACACAGTGACAGACCCAACCAGGACAGAGGCTTTTGGAGGGGACTGCAGGCTAACCTCTTGCCTACTAACTATGGGCCCTGGCCTTTAAGGGAACACTACTCTTTGGGAGGTGTGTGCCTGGGGACCCTTGGACTGGTCTTGCTTCAGATTCAAGTCCACGTTGCCCCAAAACACACACTCTGGGACCTGGAGGACCCTTATACATATTTGGGGTCTCTAGGCCCACACCAGCAATGACCGCTTTAGATTGTGATACTCGGAGCAGATGTTAATATCATCAGCTCAAAGCAACCTGATTCTGGGGTCTCCTAATATAATCTGTTTAAGGTTTTATGTGTTAAGTGTCGTTCTCCCATTGTGTGCATTCCCATTGTTAATTAAGTTAATTGAGTCAATTATTGTTTCTGTCTGTTGGCTAATATGGCTAACTCTTTGAGGATCCTACATGATGGGATTAGCCTTGTGTCATCTCTACTTTGTTATCTAACCATTGTTTGATGTTTTGGATAACTATGTTGTTTTGTTTGTTCATGTGGTGACTGAGCTACTTTTGAAGTGTATAAAAGCCTGTATTTCTGCTCAATAAACAGTCATTCCTTTGGAATTTATCTCAACATCTTATCTGTGTATGATGCTTGGGGTAAAACGGCTGGTATTAGCTCTCGGTCTGCTGGAACGATTTGGAGGGCAGGAGGCACTGTTTGGCGGGAAGCACCTAATTGGGGTGCCAAGCGGTTCCGTCACACATAAAAATTGAATCTGTTTAGATTTTACCTCATATTATGTGGTTTTAGTAAAACTAAAGGAAATTTGTACAATGTATGGCCTGCTTTAGACCCTCTGTTGGGTATTTATTGCTTATTGTCGCTGTAAAAGCCATGCACGAAGATTGTTGGATTGTTCCCAATCATCACCCTATTAAGTCCAACACCTCTGCATATAAACAAGTTCCTGAAGGACCGATGAAGGCGGACTCTTCAACATCTCCGAAATGCTATGGCTTTTCTATTTGCACACCTAATACCTTCTCAAGGCTTATATTGTCGTCTGGGGCTATATTTCCCTCACTTCCTGTTCTGGTGACACCGGAACATGAAATGATGGAAAATCTCCCCAGTGAGGACATAGACAGCAAGCAGAGTGGTAAAGAATGAAAACCTCTTGTCAGGTATGAATTGCCTTGAAGACTCCATCTCCTCAATTCTAGTTATGGTATCACCAGGGCTGGTGCAAGGATGTTTGATTAGGCAAAACCTAATTTTGCCTCCCCATTTGGCTCTGCCCCTAACTCCACCCCCTTTGCCCTGTCCATGTATACGATGGAGGCGGCGGAGATGGAGATTTTTGCAGTGCCTCTCTACCTATTTTTTTAGCTGTGGTCCACAGGCCCGCACCTGTTCCTCTGGACCTGGCCTAAAGACAAACAATGGCAACACCGGCTCGTTTCTACAGCCGTGGTCCGCAGGTATATGGACAGGTTACAGTAGTATATGAACAGACAATGAACTCAAACTGAACTCAAAGTGAGTAAAGTTTGAGTTGGGCTTGAGATAAGCTCCAGGAATAATGCCACTTTAAATAATTGGCTTGTCCAAATCAGTTCAGTACTTCATGCCAACAACCTACCTTTAAGGTGATATATTGTTCTGTGAATTATTAGTGAAATATTTCTGCAGTCAAAGTGTACAAAGAACACATATAATTGCTAACCAGTGTACTGTGTACTTACCCGTTCTGAAGAAGGTAGTACTTGATGGTGCCTGTATTGTCAGGAGAGGCATAAATATTCACCACTGAGAGATTGAAGGTGTTGGCATCCAGTCCTGGTATGAACACTGAGATGTAGACAGTATCTTCCACATACAGGATGTCGGAGTCAGAGAGAGGGGTCGAAAACTGATCTTTGTAGGCCATCATTAAGGCTGTAAAACTTGCATTTGCTGTAGGGCCGTTAATTTCTGTGCTCCTGGAAAATAAACACACAACAGAAAGTTACCTACCTAGAAACCCTTGTTTGTCGCCATGCATCTATGTTATTATATGGAGTGTATGCAGAACTGATATTATTTGAGGATAAAGAAACCCATCAGATATCTTCTTCAGACCTGTGTATACTGATGGAAGCCGTGAAAATGCTATACAATTTCAGATGCACCACAAAGGTTAAAAATTATTTGCTTAAAAATTAGACCAATAAATATCATTTAAAAGGTATGTATAGCCAAAGCTTTTTTGTTTGTCTGTGCTTCTTTTGTGGGTTATAGGAGTGCGCTTACTTTTGCCCACTTGTGACCCAGAGTCAGCTGATAGCAGGCTATTGCCAGATGACATGGCAGAGCCGCTCTAGGCTCTGGAAGGATGCTGACAATATTGTCGGGATCCACATGGCTGCCTAATTGACAGCCAGACATCCACCTAGCTGCCTACTTGCTCCGCCTCTTAGTGCACAGCTGATAGACAGAGCCAGCTGCACATGCTCCCTTCCCTGCCCAGCACTCTAGCGAGTGCTGGAGGGGCAGAGGGGAGAGCGGTGACTGACAATCACAGCTTTTTGCTCTAAGCCAGTGGTTCTCAGCTTTTGTCCTCGGGACCCAGCAACAGGCCAGATTTTAAGTATTAACTTGGGGGAGATGCAGACTAGAATACTGCAATCACTGAGCAGCAAATGATATCACCTGTGATGTATTTCAGTTATCCTGCAAACCTGGCCTGTTAGTGGGTCCCAAGGACAGTAGTTGAGAACCACTGATCTAAGCAGACTGAGAACTGAGCGATCAGCTGTCATGTGATTGCTCATTTCTCGGTCTTAGAGGCAACAGGAGGCAACTGTAGGATTGCACTGATACTGCAGTAAAGATGTGAGTATGTATGTTCATTTTTTTTAACTCTATACATCTCCTATTCTCCTTTAAATTACCTTGTCAGGTTGGCAAAAAATGAGAAGAAATGTAGCTGCAATAGAACAGCTTTCATACTCCACCAAACTCTTCAATATTCAAATTTTCTGGAAGTGTGCTAACATTTCTGGAAGTGTGCCTGTGTCTCCCAGTGCATGCCATGTTTCCTTCTCTGACTCCAATGTGACTACAGGACTCAGTGTCATAGGATGAGGTGGAAGGAATCAAACAATGTGGCAGGGCACATGCAAGCGTTGAATGCCAAAGAGTCTCATGGAGGCTGCACCACGGAAGCAGAAGGAAGGGAGGAGACACGGGTTATAAAAACTCTTCTATTGCAGGAACATTTCCTCTCAATTTGACAGGGTCACTTGGAAACACTTGGCACAGATGGCTAACACCCATGTGTCCTCAGAGAGCTGAGCTCAGTTATATCTAAGGAATCAAACAATGTGGCAGGGCACACGCAAGCGTTGAATGTCAAAGAGTCTCATGGAGGCTGCACCACGGAAGCAGAAGGAAGGGAGGAGACACGGGTCTTAAAAACTCTTCTATTGCAGGAACATTTCCTCTCGATTTGACATGGTCACTTGGAAACACTTGGCACAGATGGCTTACACCCATGTGTCCTCAGAGAGCTGAGCTCAGTTATATGTAAGGATTTGTTTCTAATTTATTAAGGCCTGGCACAAAGGCCAGTTTAGTGCCTTCGTTTAAAAATGGATTGAGGCCTTCAGCTAGTAACTAAACTAGTAACCGTGCTAGTAACAGTTAGTAACTGTGAGTTTAACATCTACCATAGGGAAGGTTTGCTTAAAGTGGAACTTTACCCAACTTAACAACTTGATAAAAAATAATGTTCTTTAGCAAAATGCACTGCAGATTAAAAATTATGCTACCAAAATTAATGTGTGCTGTAAATTGCCTCCAGTATTGTTCCTGTTTCTTCTTGCCAGAGGCTGCCATGTTGCTGAAGGCCAGAGCCCCTGAGCAGCAGTAAATCTTTAGGCTGACAGCAGATCGGCTTCTGGTGACTCTGAGACAGCAACTGAGCATGTGCAGAGCAGGTGGAGACAGTGTTTTACTGGATTTTAAACAGCATAGGCACATATTTTTAATGTTTTGCATACAGTAGATATACCTGCAAAAGGGGCCAGCCAACATGTAATAATAATTACCCGAGTATTGGGTGCAGAGTCATATTAAGAGTGACATTCATATTCAGCGGGTAAGAGCAGGAAATATTCATGACAGCGTCTTTTGTTATTCGGATTGGATCCGTCTTGCCAAAAATAAACAGCTTATTACTGTATGTGACATGGGTTCCATTTACCTGTAGAGAGAGGAAGCACAGAAGTCATTAGACAGGGTGAGAAAACCACCATCCAGTAATCTGCACATTAGCAAATAGTTACTATAAATGTCAATGTATTCTCTGTGAGGTCCAATAGGAAATCTCCAGTTTGGTTAAGGCAAAACTCCAGCCAAAAACAACCAGGTAAATATGAATAGCCCACGGGTAAAATAATCAAAGTAGCTTTTACTGCAATATTCAACTTCAATGCAGAGATTTCCCCTGCTGTGCTTCTGTTGCCATTTGCTTTCTGATGGTCAATCTGAGGGTCAGCATCATTCAACCCACTTTCTCTGAGCCCAGGTCCTCTTGGACCTCCCACCTGCTGCCTATGAATGCACAGCGAAAGGAGAAGCAGAGGACTGATGAGTTAATCTCTCTGCCACTCTGCTCTCTTCTCCTATCAGCATAATCGTTGTCATCACATGAACTAACTGCCTATCTGTGCTGCTTTCTTTCTCCCAGCCTGAGTTGTACAGGGACTGCACAAGGGCTGAAACCAGATCCCATTGAGGTACCGCTTGTATTTAAAAATATATATATTAATTGATATAAATGCATACAGAGCTGTATTATTTGTGTCTTTTATATCTACCCGGAGTTCAGCTCCTCCTTGTGGATGTCTGCTTTAACTAGCCAACTGCTAAAGAGACATCCATGCATGTGCACCTTCAGCTGGGGCTGTGTGCATCTTTTCACACACACAGTGCCCAGCAAGCCACACCCCTGCTCCCTCCTCCCAGGCAGCCATAGCAGCCAATCATTCCCCTTCCCTCACTATCTGATCTACAAGCGGGAAGTTCAGGGAATGGTGCAGGCATGGAGGACCTGGGGAAGGACAAGGTAGAAGTGACAAGGGGCACCAGGTAAGTATTTGAGGATGGGGGGGGGGGGGAATGTATCGGGGCATTTTTTTCATTAATGTTGTGAATGCATTAGGGTAAAAAAAAAAAGCATATTGGCTTTAGTGCTACTTTAATGTGTTCTGCTGAGCCTGTATGAAAATGTATTAAAAAATACAATGTAGAGGGTAAAACACTCTTCTGGGGGCAAAGACAAAAAAAATATGACAAGGGCTCTAAGCCTTCTCTATTGCATTCCTAAAACATAACATTTTTGTCTTTACAGATTTTATTGTATCTCTTATTACTTCTCTTCTATAACAAACAGTCAGGCCGTGTCAGGAGAACTTACCACAGCAGCTTCAGTGTTACAGTCAGAGGTTACCAATGGACGATGAATGGTCATCTGTGATTTTCCATCCACCACCTCCCTTACTGCCGAGCACTCGGAGTTGGCGCTGTTCAGCCTGATATTGGACGTATCATAACCTTGTTTTTCCAGCCAACATTTTGACACTTGTATATTGAACTTTGCTCCAGTGCAAGTAAAATTTACAGATGGGCTGCTTCCTGAAAAAATATTACATTTATTCAGCATTTCTGAGATGAGAAGGTGACGTGATTGATGCACATTATACACTATAGGGGTTTTCTATATATACCCAATTTAGGGTGTTGGGAGTAACCAGGGAATGTGGAGAAAGTTGACATAGATTCAAGGAGTTAAATCCCAATTAAACTTCCAGTTTACATACCGTACAATGCCTGTTGGTTGTCAATATACTGTAGTATCCCCTTACATTGATGATCAGTGTAGTGCCCCCCCCCCCTTACATTGGTGATCAGTGTAGTGCCCCCTTACATTGATGGTCAATGTAGTGCCCCCTTACATTGATGATCAGTGAAGTGCCCCTAACATTGATGATCAGTGTAGTGCCCCCTTACATTGATGGTCTGTGCAGTGCCTCCTTACATTGATGGTCTGTGCAGTGCCTCCTTACATTGATGATCAGTGAAGTGCCCCTAACATCGATGATCAGTGTAGTACCCATTACATTGGTGATCAGTGTAATGCCCCCCTTATATTGATGATCAGTGTAGTGCCCCCTTACATTGATGGTCAGTGTAGTGCCCCCTTACATTGATGATCAGTGTAGTACCCATTACATTGGTAATCAGTGTAGTGCCCCCCTTATATTGATGATCAGTGTAGTGCCCCCTTACATTGATGGTCTGTGCAGTGCCCCCCTTATATTGATGATCAGTGTAGTGCCCCCTTACATTGATGGTCAGTGTAGTGCCCCCTTACACTGATGATCAGTGTAGTGCCCTCTTACATTGATGGTCTGTGCAGTGCCCCCTTACATTGATGATCAGTGTAGTGCCCCCTTACATTGATGGTCTGTGTAGTGCCCCCTTACATTGATGGTCAGTGTACTGCCTCCTTACATTGATGATCTGTGCAGGTCCCCCCTTACATTGATGATCAGTGTAGTGCCCCCTTACATTGATGATCAGTGTAGTACCCATTACATTGGTGATCAGTGTAGTGCCCCTCTTATATTGATGATCAGTGTAGTGCCCCCTTACATTGATGGTCAGTGTAGTGCCCCCTTACATTGATGATCAGTGTAGTGCCCCCTTACATTGATGGTCAGTGTAGTGCCCTCTTACATTGATGGTCTGTGCAGTGCCCCCTTACATTGATGATCAGTGTAGTGCCCCCTTACATTGGTGGTCAGTGTAATGCTCCCTTACATTGGTGGTCAGTGTATTAATTACTAACATTAACGGACATTGTAGTGTCCCCTTACATTGGTGATCAGTGTAGTGCCCCCTTACATTGGTGGTCAGTGTAGTGCCCCCTTACATTGGTGGTCAGTGTAGTGCTCCCTTACATTGGTGGTCAGTGTATTAATTACTAACATTAACGGACATCGTAGTGTCCCCTTACATTGGTGATCAGTGTAGTGCCCCCTTACATTGGTGGTCAGTGTAGTGCCCCCTTACATTGGTGGTCAGTGTAGTGCCCCCTTACATTGGTGGTCAGTGTATTAATTACTAACATTAACGGACATCGTAGTGTCCCCTTACATTGGTGATCAAAATGGAGGAGCTTAAAGTGGATGTAAACCCTATTCATGAAATTTGAGCTGGGCACAGATCTGCAGCATTATGGTACCTCTCTTTAAAGCACTTAGTCTCGTAGCTGTCTCTTGCCCCGTTCTTCTGTTATCAGCCTGATAACTCATGACAAATTCTCATGATAAATGCAGCCGCAGTTTTGTGTTGGGGAGGTTGCTATAAATAGATTAGCACAGGGCTGAACGATTCAAGGGACAGAGCTGAAAGTCTCTACCTATGGGGGGGGGGGGGGTGTGCCTTTCCTCCAATCAGCTGTCTTGCCTGTATGCCCAGGCTTTATTGCAGTGCAGTGGAATAGAAAATCTCCTAACACAATGTGCATTTTCTAAACTGCATATAAAGCTGAAGACAGCAGATATACATGTAAAGCTTATGTAGGAGGATTTGTTTCATCCCTGTGTATCATCTGAGGCCGTTCACTTCACTGGGTATATGTGAGGGTTTACAGCCACTTTAAGGTTACATCTGAACAAAAGTACTTTCAATTTTCATGCATTTGGATCTCAACATTTGACTATATTTGGTCATGTCCATAGATGGTCATCGATGTCTCCTGAGAAGCCCCGAGCCTTTGTATACAACAGCTGTCCCCCACCAGAGCTGTCATTCAGTAGGAGTGAAGCAATGGGACCAGACTTATCTGAGAGGCAGAATATGCTCATGGAACCCCAAAGAACCTCAGGAGGAACCCTGGCATTCTACAGAACCCTGGTTCAGAAAGTCTGGTATAGGGAGCACACAGGGGTCCTTTAAAAACATTTTTTTTTTCAGGATTCCTATTACATCTCGGTGCAAACAGTGATTGTTCCATTGGGAACAAGATAAGTCAACTTCAGTGGGGTCTTTCTATGGTTTCCACTCCAATCTTCATATTACCCACAGCAATCCAAGTGTGCACATTTATGTGACAGCCTGCAGATGGCCAGTTTACACCTCTACTATCCACCACTCAAATGTCACTGAAGCCTGGGGGGCTCATTCACACCAGGGTGCTCCATTGCGGTTCATTTAACAGCCGGGTGTAAACGGCCATTACACTTTCCCATTATGTACTATGTATGTTACATGATATGGTTTATATGAAAATGCAATATTTCATTTTAGAAGGCACAAGATCCATTGTGACCATTGTATTATAGAATACCATACCTCGTACGAATGTATAGAAAGTTGTATTGCACTGGCAGGTAGTAGGAATAATAGTAGTGTCACAATTCTCATCAGTAGCACAGGGTCCACAGGATTGAGACGCAGCCACTGGAAAGACAGAAAAAACATTAAAGTCCATCCTGTGTTCCTGTGTGGAAGTCTAAACAGATCTCAGATCCAGCTACTATGTAACACAAGGGTCAATATAAATAAATCAGTTTGTTTTAAATTGCTCCACAACAATCCAATTAGGGCACTTTCACTCTGGGGGCGGTGGGGCGTTTGCAGTATTTCCCCACTAATATCAGCGGGATTTACCGCTGTTATAGTGGTGCTATGGCGGCAGGAGCGGTGCGCTTTTAACCCCCCACAAGGGGTAAAAACGGGGTTAAAAGCGCGGGTGCTCCGCGCTTCTGAGGTGCTGTGCAGCCGTTTCGGGAAGCGATGCCCCATTATTTTCAATGGGCAGGGGCGGTGGAGGAGCAGTATATCACCGCTCACCGCACCGCCCCAAAGATGCGGCTTGCAGGAATTTTTGTAACATCCTGCAAGCGCACCGCCCCGCTGTGAAAACACTCAGGGCTCTCACATTGGGGTGGATGGGGAGGGATTTTTGAGGTGCTTTACAGGCGCTATTTTTAGCATCTGTAAAGCACCTCAGCGTGAAAAGGGTCTTAGTGCCAAATTGCTGCAACTTGTATCCAAATGTTCCAATATACAAACTTGTATCAAAAGTGTTACAATTCATAAACAAAGTGCTCATAGTGTTGTATTCTCCCGTGTTCATGAATAAGGCGAGGTTCCCATATACGCGGGTTCAGGAATGCGTGTAAATCGCATAAATTCCCGCACCTGCAGGCAAACCACACTGCTACTTAGCAGACGCACAGGGCTTCTATTAATTCTTCATTCATTTTGTTATATCCGTTGATCCTGCCAGAAATTCAGAGCTCTCCTGTGTACTCTGCAGTCATAGATCAAACAGTGTTATCAGTCCTGCCCAGTTTTCATGTGTGAGCTACAGAACCCCTTCCTCCTATGTTATGAGGAAAGGTGGAGGAGTTTTGTGGCCCTACCGTAATAACGCTGTTTGCTCACAGATACAGAATGGTGTAACAGGAAGGCTGGCAGGATCACCAGCTGAAAATATGTGAATAAAGTCTGGAAAAAAGAAAACTAAAGCAGCCACCGCTAAGGACCAGTAAGCTGCAAATATTATATTTTGATTCTCGGGTTTAGATACTCTTCAATTAGAGAGCGGATCTCCCTCACTGTTTTTTGATCCATTTGCCCTTCGCTGATGGTGCCCTCCCATTTCTGGGAACCCTCACTGTCTCTGTATTCTAAATGTGTTATTATAGAGGAACAGGAGATAAACGTCACTCACCTGCCAAGGCAGCGCACAATACAGATAGCAGTAGTGTTGTCTTCATGGTTATCAGGGACCCTAGAAAATATTTCCTATATGAGCAACCAATTTTTGTTTGTAATTTAGCAAAAATAATCATAAAATAGAAAAAAGTCCTACAGAATTTTGCATTATTTTATATATAGTTTTATACAGTGAAAGTCAAAATAAAACAAAATTAATACAAAAAAACACACCAGACTTAACAATATTTGTATATATATATATATATATATATATATATATATATTAATATTATTATTATTCATTCTTAAGTACAAATAAACAACGTTAATTGTAATAATAATAATAAAAAAAATGTTTATTGACTGTGTAACATACCAGGTTTAACAATATTTGAGATGCAATATATATATACACACTACAAAAACCAATAAGATTCAAACCTGTAATGCAAAATTGCTGAGCTGACCACACACAGTAGAAGCTGATTGTATTTTCTCCTACCGATCTTATGAAGTACAAGGCTCTGCCTGACTGAATTCAAATCAAATACACATTTAGGTAATCCTTTTGTTACATGGTTTTGGTAAATCTAAAGCTCAACACACACATTGACTGTTCAATTTCCATTAGAACTTCCAGTTCTTGTTAAGTAAGTCCATAGGCATGCGCTTGCCAGATATGCCTGGGCACACCCTAATTACTCTGTGTGGCGCAGAATTTGTAAAAAAGAATAAATTGTAAAAAAAAATCAAATATAAAGTAATAAAAATAAATAACACTGACACCATGCACTGCCCTGCTGACACTGTCAGTATATACACATGTGCACACACACACATGCAACACCAAGGGGTTGATTTACTAAAGCCAAATAGACTGTGCACTTTGAAAGTGCCATTGCTCCAAAGCTTAGTAAATGAGGTAAAACTTCACTTTTCAAAGAATACCCAATCACGTGCAAGGAATATAAAAAAAAAAAACTGCATTTTTGCTTGCACATGATTGGATAATGGAAGTCAGCAGAGCTTTCCCTCATTTATTAAGCTCTGGAGCAACTGCTCTTGCAGAGTGCAGTTGCACTTTGCAAAGTGCACAGTCTATTTGCTTTTAGTAAATCAGCTCCTATGTGTTTGAGCTTTAAGGTGCGCACCCTAATGCAATAGGCTGTGCATACCTAAATGAGGGAAAGCTCTGCTGACTTCCATTATCCAATCATGTGCTAGCAAAAATGCATTTTTTTTTTATATTCCTTGCACGTGATTGGGTATTCTTTGCAAAGTGAAGTTTTACCTTATTTACTAAGCTTTGGAGCAATTGCACTTTCAAAGTGCACAGTCTATTTGGCTTTAGTAAATCAACCCTTTGGTGTTGCATGTGTGTGTACATGTGTATGTACTGACAGTGTCAGTAGGGCAATGCATGGTGTCAGTGTTTTTTTATTTTTATTACTTTATATTTGATTTTTTTTACAATTTATTTTTTATTATTCTTTTTTACAAATTCTGCGCCACACAGAGTAATTAGGGTGTGCCCAGGCATATCTGGCAAGCGCAGTAAGTCCTTATCTTGCAATTAAACATGTTACAAAGGCAGCGACTTCGAGAGCAATGAAGCCAAAGAATGATTGTGATCACCAGCCAACCAGCAATCACAAAATGAAGAGCCACCAATGGCAGCCTCCATCATTCTATCGTGATATTCCCTCAGTTTAAGGAGACAATCAGAATATAAGGTGTATGGGAAGCTTTAGAAAATTATCATTTATCCTGATTGTCTGCTATTAGTTGTAAATGGCTTAGAAATCAAAGTTTATAATACTCACCGATTAATGTGGTGTGGAAATGTCCCAAATCTGCAAGAGGCTTCCAACAACTCGATGTTCTTCCAACAAGTGCGCAAAGTTGGTTGTCAGTTGAGTTTTGCCACCTTTAGGAAAGGCAGTTGGGTAGAGGTGGTGGAGGTTGTGCGTACAATTACCGATCACTCAGCTACTTATATACTCATTGGTCCAGATGGAATGCCATGCGTAGATCTTGCAAAAAACCGAGAGGGTTGATATGAGGTGACGTCAGAGTAACTGGGCCTCACCCAGGCAGGACTGAGCCCTGAGCCATCACGATTTATCATTAAGCAATCGTGACAGACTGGTGTATTTTTCTGGAGGCGTTTTATATTTATAGCTGATGAAAAATCCACCTTGTTCTATTACGAAATTAATCTTTTAACTATTTTACATACGTGTTTAAAACCAATTTTATAGATTCTTTTTACAGTGCCCAAAATATATTAACAGCAACAGAATGCACAAAAACAAGTTTTATTGCATCACAAAGAGATTTCATATTGTAATGGTGACGGTGCCAAATACCACTGACCAGCTACATCTATGTAGGATGATTGGGTTTACTATGATACACAAATGTGTGTTATTTTCCCATCATTGTCACCCTGACCAATAATGTGTAGATTCACCCGGAAGAAATGCACTGCATGCCCATTGAACTGTGGCCAGCAGGGTTAGAATGGCCAATGCCGGGGCTGTTGGATAAGGCAATGTCAATATTCAGACGTTCCTGGAATGGTCTTAGGGTGCTGGGTGCGGCAGCAACTGCCAGATGGGGACTGGAAACATCATAGATCAGTGTATGTACCGTATTTACCAGCACACCACAGATCTTCAAATAACCTCCAAAGGTTTTATTGAAGAATGATCACATCATGGTGAAAAGGTACAATGATCCAGAGCTGTGCAGGACCCCTTTGTCAGGTATGTGATGACATGATGAAGGGGTCCTGTGTGGCTCTGAAACATTGCACTTTTTCCATGATCATTCTTTTTGAATAATAATCATGATGAGATCATTCTTCAAAAAAAACCCTTGGAGTTTAATTGAAGATCTGTGGTGTTCTGGCAAAAATGTACAATGCCCACTTTAAAAGGGGGGGGGGGGGCACAGAGTGGAGATAGGAGTGGATTTACTAAAGGCAGACTGGGTACTTCGCACATGCCATTGCCTCAGAGCTTAGTAAATGAGGTAAAGCTTCACTTTGCAAAGAGTAGCCAATCACATGTAAGGGAAATAAAAGAACAGCATTTTTGCATGCACGTGATTGGATGATGGAAATCGGCAGAGCTCCCCCTTATTTGTTAAACTCTGGAGCAACTGCACTTGCAAAGTGGACAGTCTGTTTGCCTTTAGTAAATCAACCCCATTGTGTCAGTGAATTGGGAGCTGTTGTGTGGAAAGCATAGAGATGCACTGCATAGTGGGAGATTAGGGCCAGGAAATTTTTTTTTTCTAATTTTGATTGCTAGCTCTTTGAGCAATCAAACCCGTTGCTGTCTTTACTTTTTTATTATTAGGGACTTTTTTGTACTCCATTTCTGAAGCATGCAAACGTTGGGATCTAACTTTTATGTGCACTCACCCTATGGTCCCTGTAGGGGATGGGATTTCTAGTGGGGGGGGTGAGGGAAATTGTAGGGGGTGGAGGTCACTGGTGGTCTCCACAGGAGGCTGAGGGCTTTTCATGTGCACTGTGGGAGACTGGAGGGTGCTGCAGGGTCTGGGGGCACTCTGTGAGTATTTGGAGGGCAATGTCGGACTATTGAAGGTTGGAGACACTATGGGTGGCTGGAGGGGTTAAGGTTAATAGGCTGGGGGGCACTGTGGTAGGCTAAATTGTACTACAGGAGGTTGAACGTTTGGAGGGCACTATAGGAGATGGGAGGCACTGTGGAGGGTTAGGGGATCTGCAGCTGGCTGGTGGCCCAGTAAGAGGGAACAATGTGCAGTGGAGGGAGTGCACCGCTCCTGAAGATCACCAGATAAAGTCCCATACAGCTGTCAGGTGTTGGGTGCATGCCTGGTCCGTGATCCAAAGTACCATATAGACAAAGAGAGGTGGTGGCACTTCCAGCAAAAAAACTCCATGTTTATTAAGAAATAGCTAAAACCAAAGATGAGACATGCACAGACAGCTCTAGACCAGGAGCAACAGCAAGCGGGTTTCACACTACAGTGATTTAGCTCATTGCAATGGTGTCATCATGCACGCTTGCTGACCGGCAGTAGAATTTAGTGCAGCCACACACCCTGCTGCTTTTTGGGAGAGCAATTGTATCTGTATGGTCAGTCACCGGCTTTCTGCTCTGCCCCCCCCCCCCCACACCGCACACTCACTGGAGCGCTGGGCTGTGGAGGAGGAAGGAGTGGCCGGCTCAGGCTCTCAGCAGCTTGCTGAGAGGCTGAGCTGGGTGCCGATCCAAGCCTAGACTGGCTCTGTGACATCAGCCGACAGCGGGCTTCAGACAGGTCTTCAGACAGGTCACAGGGGTGCAGAATGAACTGCATTCCTATGATCCACAGGAAAAGTACAGCCAAACGAGCTTTGGCTGTACTTCTCCTTTAAGTCTCCAAGGTTTCTGTCAGGGAATTCCTGTGAGATGTTCGGCTAATAGAGACGCACATGCGTGTAAAAATCTCAGCAGAATGCCAATCAGGCGTGCGCATGGGAATGCATATGGGCAGTGCATGTTTGTGCCAAACTGACTATTTAAGGATGCTCCTGCCTGTGCTCAAGTGCTGACTGGTCTTCAGCTGTTCCCTGTGTACTTCCTGTGTATTCCCGTTGATGCTGACCTGGCTTACTCCTGACCTGGACTCAGATCCTGCTTTTGTCTTATCACTTGTTCCTGACCCGGCTTGTTCCTGACTTCTGGTCTCTACTCTTGATTTGGTACCTCCCTGTCCACCTGTTGATGACTAGGGATGGGTCGAACATCCCCCAAGTTCGGTTCGCACCAGAACATCCGAACAGACAAAAAATTTGTGCGAACATTCGAACGCCGTTAAAGTCTATGGGACCTGAACATGAAAAATCAAAAGTGCTAATTTTAAAGGCTTATATGCAATGTTATTGCCATAAAAAGTGTATGGGGACTGGGTCCTGCCCTAGGGGACATGTATCAATGCAATGCAAAATTTATTTTTTAAATCGATAGTTTTTTTGTGCCTGGGGGGTCCCCTTAGTCTGCCTGTAAAAGGGCGCACCTCTGTGATGTTTAGAACATAACCAGAGCAAAATGGCACTTCCAAAGGAAAAATTGTCATTTATTATTGCGACTGTAATGTATTGCTGGTTCCCGGCAATATACAAAAAAATCACTGATAAAATATCGTGGGGTCCCCCCCCCCCAGTCCATACCAGGCCCTTCGGGTCTGGTTTGGATTTTAAGGGGAACCCCGCACCAATTTTTTTTTTTAAATTTGACGTTCGGTCCCCCTAAAATCCAAACCAAACCCTTATCAGAGCATGCAACCTGGCCAGCCAGGATGGGGGGGGGGGGGGGAAACCTAAAA
>BLSH010103640.1:74741-92080 GCA_018402905.1 Glandirana rugosa | reverse complement strand
ATTCTATCCAACACTAAAAAAAACATTTTGCCTTTAGTTATGCTTTAATTTTTGGTCCATAATCTCACCCAAGAACCTTAATAAGGCCATTCAATGATTAGAAAGCCAACTGTTCACATTTGGGCAGAGCAGTGGCTTGATGGTTAGAACTCTTGGCTTGTAGTCCTGGGGACCTCAGCCGCCCAGCTAGGACACTATCTGCATGGAGTTTGCATGTCCTGCTTGTGTTTGTTTCCTCCAATGATATGCTGGTAGAATAACTGGCTCCTGTCTAAACGGGTGCTAGTTTGTGCGCATGCATGTGAGATAGGGACCTTAGATTGTAAGTTCCTTGAGGGCGAATGTACAGTATGGAAAGCACTGCATACATTGTTGGTATTATTTCAATACCTGTTATTAAAAATCAATCATTGTGATCTGACTGCAATTTCCAGGAAAACATTTTACTCAGGGATCATTGGCAATGCATTCATTTATCACTTAAAACACACAATTGGATTGATTTACTAAGACGGGAAAGTGCAAAATCTGGTGCAGCTGTGCATGATAGCCAATCAGCTTCTAACTACAGTTTGTTCAATTAAGCTTTGACAATAAAACCTGGAAGTTGATTGGTTTCTCTGCAGAGCTGCACCAAATTTTGCACTCTCCAGTTTTAGTAAATCAACCCTAATGTACCTACAGTACACCGAACCCAAAAGCACATAAGAATGCATAAAGCCTGCCAATGCCCCATTTTAGCAGACATCAGTTCTCAGTGAATGAGCATGCAGACTTTCATGTAATACCCACCACTCTTATGTGTAAGAAATCTGCTGGCCCCTCATTACGCAGAAAGAAGACGCTAAGATAATTGTGTGTAATTACGGAAAGGTCAGTGAGCTCTGAGGTCTGGTCACCAGGAGGAAAGGGGGATTGTTATAGATGCTTCATTATTGGACCACTAAAGTTTTAACCAAAGGCTTTTCCTGACCCCCAAACCTGACACCCTCAGGGTAGTGACAGCTCACCCAGGGCTAGAGAGTGCCTGGGGCCCTGTGGACCAGTGGGCCAATTGGATAGCTGACTGTTTTGCCCATATGGATAAAGAATCCCCGACTGCTTCCTCAAGCACAGAAATCACAGAACATATTCTATGTGTATGTTCAGTCTTACCTTGGTACAATTGTCCTTGCACAGTGTAAGTTCGGCAAAGAGATAGACGTTGTTAGAACTGGTAATCTGGAAGACTTTCATAGCAAACCGAGCTTCAGCGCCATTTCCATTGTTCCTCACCGTTAGCTGGTCAGGAGATATATCACTAGCTGGGCACCTGGACACAAAAACCTTTCATCAGCTTTCAGTTATTTCAGTTAAAGATCAGAACACACTACTGGCATATACTATTAGAGCTGAATAATATATGGGCTGCGTTCATTATAGTATATATGTATAGATAGAATATTGTTCATTTTTACTTTGTTACTCAGTATCAAAGTCTTCAATTTACATTTTATTTGGTGAAATCATTGTGCCATACACAAGATGTGACCCATATTTCTTCCATCCCTGGAGCTACTCATTCCTGCACAATTTTCTCCTTGATGAGTTTTTCATTGAGACAAATGAAATACATATGTTAATAAATGTATTGCATTCTGGTTAAACCAGGGCCGGACCTACCATGGGTCCCCCTGGGCCCATTGGATCCATCAGTTTTGTGTGTCATCCAGGGGCGGACTGAGCTGGGGGGCAGGGTGACAACTGGCCTCCGGGCCTCTCCGCTGTTCCGTAAAAAAGGCCGTCCTGCTGCCCTCAACATACATACTCATAGCTACCAGGTGCAAGGGTGCTTACACACAGTCTAACATTGACTGTTAAACACCCAAAAGCACACATGAAGAGCTCAGGTGTGTGCGCTGCCGGGGGCGGGGTACCCACAGGACACAGAGAGCAATGAAAGATCTTTTCTCCACTGGCTTCGCCAGCAGCCAATGTTTGGGCACAGCTTGCAAGGCTTGCATTTCTATTGGGTGGAACTGGAGGAGGGGTGTGGCCGGCCTCGCACCGGGCCCGCCTTCTTCTGCTCTGGTGCATGCGTGAGGCTAGGCCCTGAAGACTGTGGGAGCACTGGGAGAGAGCAACAGAGAGGTAATATAAGTTAGTTCTGTGTGACAGGACACAAAGGGTGTCCATCATTTTTTCTAGTAGTGGCCGCTGATCTGCTGGATGGCCAAATGTTGCGTGACCTGTCATGCTCAAAAATCACTATACAGCCCTAGCTTGCCCCTATACTACCCTAGCCAGCACCTATACAACCCTAGCCAGAACCTATACAACCCTAGCCCGCCCATATACTGCCCTAGAATGTCTATATGCTACCCTAGCCCGTACCTATAAAACCCTAGCCTGTCTATATACTACCCTAGCTCGCCCCTATACAAACCTAGTCTGTCTATATACTACCCTAGCCTGTCTATATACTACCCTAACTTGTCTATATACTACCCTAGCCTGTCCATATACTACCCTAGCTTGTCTATATACTACCTTAGCCTGTCCATATACTACCCGAGCCTGTCTATATACTACCCTAGGCTGTCCACATACTAACCTAGCCTGTCTATATACTACCCTAGCCTTTCTATATACTGCCCTAGCCTGTCCATTTACTACCCTGGCCTGTCCATATACTACCCTAGCCTGCCCCTTGGAATTGAACATAATGTTATGTCATATAATTTTGCATATAGACAAGGTGCTGTTGCATGTAAATCTGACCTTCTGATAAATTAAATTTTTGTTTTAATTATCTTGATATAAAATAATGGATGTGGGGGCCTTTTGGTGGGCATGATTTTTTTTTGGGGGGGGGTTGTAGAATTTCATTCTTGGACCCAGGCAGCACAATGTCTTGGGCCAGCCCTGGGTTAAACGCTGCATGCTCCAACACGTTGCTGTTAACTGGGCCTTTTGGAAACAATGGATTGTCAATGCCTTGGGCCTGCCTTGGTCAAAACAGCTCATCACAGGTGGTATTAATGGGCCCTTCAATGAAAAGCACATCCAGCAAAAAAAACGCATTGAAATGTTGTACCATTTTGAGATCTATGTAGTTCTAAACTGTTTTTATAATGATGTGAGAAAGGGTAAAGCTGGCCATACATTATAAAATTTTCTTGTTAAATTAGATTTGCCTTCAACTGTAGAGCAAGGCCTGTCTGATTGCACACAGTGACATACCCAACCAGGACAGAGGCTTTTGGAGGGGACTGCAGGCTAATCTCTTGCCTACTGACTTTGGGCCCTGGCCTTTAAGAGAACACTACTCTTTGGGAGGTGTGTGCCTGGGGGACCCTTGGACTGGTCTTGCTTCAGATTAAAGTCCATGTTTCCCCAAAACACACAGACTGGGAACTGGAGGACCCTTATACATATTTGGGGTCTCTAGGCCCACACCAGCAATGACCGCTTTAGATTGTGATACTAAGAGCAGATGTTAATATCATCAGTTCAAAGCAACCTGATTCTGGGGTCTCCTGATATAATCTGTTTAAGGTTTTATGTGTTAAGTGTCGCTCTCCCATTGTGTGCATTCCCAGTGTTAATTAAGTTAATCGAGTCAATTATTGTTTCTGTCTGTTGGCTAATATGGCTAACTCTTTGAGGATCCTACATGATGGGATTAGCCTTGTGTCAACTCTACTTCGTTATCTAACCATTGTTTGATGTTTTGGGTAAATATGATGTTTTGTTTGTTCATGTGGTGACTGAGCTACTTTTGAAGTGTATAAAAGCCTGTATTTCTGCTCAATAAACAGTCATTCCTTTGGAGTTTATCTCAACATCTTGTCTGTGTATGATGCTTGGGATAAAACGGCTGGTATTATGTCTCGGTCTGCTGGAACCGTTTGGAGGGCAGGAGGCACTGTTTGGCAGAAGCACCTAATTGGGGTGCCAAGCGGTTCTGTCACACATACAAATTGAATCTGTTTAGATTTGACCTCATATTATATGGTTGTAGTAAAACTAAAGAAAATTTGTACAATGTATGTCCTGCTTTAGATCTTCTGTTGGGTATTTATTGCTTATTGTCGCTGTAAAAGCCATGCACGAAGATTGTTGGATTGTTCCCAATCATCACCCTTTTAAGTCCAACACCTCTGCATATAAACAAGTTCCTGAAGGACCGATGAAGGCGGACTCTTCAACATCTCCGAAATGCTATGGCTTTTCTATTTGCACACCTAATACCTTCTCAAGGCTTATATTGCTGTCTGAGGCTATATTTCCCTCACTTCCTGTCCTGGTGACACAGGAACATGAAATGATGGAAAATCTGCCTAGTGAGGACATAGACAGCAAGCAGAGTGGTAAAGAATGAAAACCTCTTGTCAGGTATCAATTGCCTTGAAGACCCTATCTCCTCAATTCTAGTTCTGGTGTCATCAGGGCTGGTGCAAGGATCTTTGACACCCTAGGCGAAATCTAATTTTGCCGCCCCTTTGGCTCCACCCCAACTCACCCCCTTTGAACTGTCCATGTATACGATGGAGGTGGCGGATATGGAGATTTTTGCAGCGCATCTCTACCTATTTCTTTAGCCGTGGTCCACAGGCCCGCACCTGTGCCTCTGGACTCGGCCTAAAGACAAATAATGGCAACACTGGCTCGTTTCTACATGCCAGCCGTGGTCCGCAGGTATATGGACAGGCTACGGTAGTATATGGACAGGCTACGGTAGTATATGAACAGACTAGGGTAGTATATGTAGAGGCTACTGTAGTATATTAACAGGCTGGGGTAGTATATGGACAGGCTGGGTTAGTATATGAACAGGCTGGGTTAGTATATGAACAGGCTGGGGTAGTATATGGACAGGCTGGGGTAGTATATGGACAGGGGCTTGGCGCCCTGGGCGGGAGTGCACCCTAAGCGGCCGCCTACTCCACCTAGTGGTAGAGCCAGCCCTGGGTGTCACAAGCATGGATCAGCAAGAAGAAAGTGCTTAAATGGAGCCACAGACAACTTACCAGGATTCTAACCCTTCCCCAATCTAAAACTGATGATAAAGTTTGAGTTGGGCTTGAGATGAGCTCCAGGAATTATGCCACTTTAAATAATTGGCTTGTCCAAATCAGTTCAGTACTTCATGCCAACACTACAACAACCTACTTTTAAGGTGATATATTGTTCTGTGAATTATTAGTGAAATATTTCTGCAGTCAAAGTGTACAAAGAACACATATAATTGCTAACCAGTGTGCTGTGTACTTACCCGTTCCGAAGAAGGTAGTACTTGATGGAGCCTGAATTGTCAGGAGAGGCATAAATATTCACCACTGAGAGATTGAAGGTGTTGGCATCCAGTCCTGGTATGAACACTGAGATGTAGACAGTATCTTCCACATACAGGGTGTCGGAGTCAGAGAGAGGGGTCGTAAACTGATCTTTGTAGGCCATCATTAAGGCTGTAAAATTTCCATTTCCTGAAGGGCCGTTAATTTCTGTGCTCCTGGAAAATAAACACAGAACAGAAAATTACCTACCTAGAAACCCTTGCTTGTCGCCATGCATCTATGTTATTATATGGAGTGTATGCAGAACTGATATAATTTGAGGATAAATAAACCCATCAGATATCTTCTTCAGTCCTGTGTATACTGATGGAAGCCGTGAAAATGTTATACAATTTCAGATGCACCACAAAGGTTAAAAATAATTTGCTTGAAAATTAGACCAATAAATATCATTTAAAAGGTATGTATAGCCAAAGCTTTTTTGTTTGTCTGTGCTTATTTTGTGGGTTATAGGAGTGCGCTTACTTTTGCCCACTTATGACCCAGAGTCAGCTGATAGCAGGCTATTGCCAGATGACATGGCAGAGCCACTCTAGGCTCTGGAAGGATGCTGACAATATTGTCGGGATCCACATGGCTGCCTAATTGACAGCCAGACATCCACCTAGTTGCCTACTTGCTCCGCCTCTTGCTCACAGCTGATAGCCAGAGCCAGCTGCACACGCTCCCTTCCCTGCCCAGCACTCTAGTGAGTGCTGGAGGGGCAGAGTGGAGAGCGGTGACTGACAATCACAGCTCTTTTCTCTAAGCAGAACTGAGCGATCAGCTGTCATGTGATTGCTCATTTTTCGGTCTTAGAGGCAACACGGGGCAACTGTAGGATTGCACCGACACTGCAGTAAAGATGTGACTATGTATGTTCATTTTTTTTTAACTCTATACATTTGCTATTCTCCTTTAAATGACCTTGTCAGGTTGTAAAAAAAAATGAGAAGAAATGTAGCTGCAATAGCACAGCTTTCATACTCCACCAAACTCTTCAATATTCAAATTTTCTGGAAGTGTGCTAACATTTCTGGAAGTGTGCCTGTGTCTCCCAGTGCATGCCATGTTTCCTTCTCTGACTCCAATGTGACTACAGGACTCAGTGTCATAGGATGAGGTGGAAGGAATCAAACAATGTGGCAGGGCACTCACAAGCATTGAATGCCAAAGAGTCTCATGGAGGCTGCAGCACAGAAGAAGAAGGAAGGGAGGAGACACGGGTTATAAAAACTCTTCTATTGCAGGAACATTTCCTCCCGATTTGACAGGGTCACTTGGAAAGACTTGACACAGATGGCTTACACCCATGTGTCCTCAGAGAGCTTAGCTCAGTTATATCTAAGGATTTCCTTCTAATTTATTAAGGCCTGGCGCAAAGGCCAGTTTAGTGCCTTTGTTTAAAAATGGATTGGGGTCTTCAGCTAGTAACTACACTAGTAACTGTGCTAGTAACAGTTAGTAACTGTGAGTTTAACATCTACCATAGGGAAGGTTTGCTTAAAGTGGAACTTTACCCATAACAACTTGATAAAAAATAACGTTCTTTTGCAAAATGCATTCCAGATTAATAATTATGCTACCAAAATTAGTGTGTGCTGTAAATTGCATCCAGCATTGTTCCTGTTTCTTCTTGCTGGATGCTGCCATGTTGCTGAAGGCCAGAGCCCCTGAGCAGCAGTAAATCTTTAGGCTGACAGCAGATTGGCTTCGGGTGACTCTGAGACAGCAACTGAGCATGTGCAGAACAGGTGGAGACAGTGTATTACTGGATTTTAAACAGCATAGGCACATATGTTTAATGTTTTGCATACAGTAGATATACCTGCAAAAGGGGGCAGCCTGAAGTGATCTACCAGGAGTTTTCTGAATAAAGTTCCACTTTGAGGACCACTTACACAAGAGTGCTAGAATGCAATATCATAAGAGATGGCCTACATGGATTCCTGAAAGACCAACATGTAATAATAATTACCCGAGTATTGGGTGCAGAGTCACATTAAGAGTGACATTCATATTCAGCGGGTAAGAGCAGGAAATATTCATGACAGCGTCTTTTGTTATTCGGATTGGATACGTCTTGCCAAAAATATACAGCTTATTACTGTATGTGACATGGGTTCCATTTACCTGTAGAGAGAGGAAGCACAGAAGTCATTAGACAGGGTGAGAAAACCACCATCCAGTAATCTGCACATTAGCAAATAGTTACTATAAATTTCAATGTATTCTCTGTGAGGTCAAATAGGAAATCTACAGTTTGGTTAAGGCAAAACTCCAGCCAAAAACAACCAGGTAAATATGAATAGCCCACGGGTAAAATAATCAAAGTAGCTTTTACTGCAATATTCAACTTCAATGCAGAGATTTCCCCTGCGGTGCTTCTGTTGCCATTTGCTTTCTGATGGTCAATCTGAGGGTCAGCATTATTTAACCCACTTTCTCTGAGCCCAGGTCCCCTTGGACCTCCTACCTGCTGCCTGTGAGTGCACAGCGAAAGGAGAAGCAGAGGACTGATGAGTTAATCTCTCTGCCACTCTGCTCTCTTCTCCTATCAGCATAATCCTTGTCATCACATGAACTAACTGGCTATCTGTGCTGCTTTCTTTCTCCCAGCCTGAGTTGCACAAGGGCTGAAACCAGATCCCATTGAGGTACTTATACTGCTTGTATTTAAAAAATATATATTAACTGATATAAATGGATACAGAGTTGTATTATTTGTGCCTTTTATATATCTACCCAGAGTTCAGCTCCTCCTTGTGGATGTCTGCTTTAACTAGCCAACTGCTAAAGAGACATCCATGCATGTGCACCTTCAGCTGCGGCTGTGTGCATCTTTTCACACACACAGCGCCCAGCAAGCCACACCCCTGCTCCCTCCTCCCAGGCAGCCGTAGGAGCCAATCACACCCCTTCCCTCACTATCTCATCTACAAGCGGGAAGTTCAGGGAATGGTGCAGACATGGAGGACCTGGAGAAGGACCCGGTGAAAGTGACAAGGGGCACCAGGTAAGTATTTGAGGATGGGGGGGGTGTAAATGTATCGGGGCATTTTTTTCATTAATGTTGTGAATGCATTAGGGTAAAAAAAAAAGCATATAGGCTTTAGTGCTACTTTAATGTGTTCTGCTGAGCCTGTATGAAAATTTATTTAAAAATACAATGTAGAGCAGGGTTTCTGAACCAGGGTTCCTCCAGAGGTTGCTAGGGGTTCCTTGAGCAATGGTCAATTTCTACCTCTCAGATAAATTCCCAATAATATTGTTGATCTTTTTAGCTATCTGTAAGGGGTAATTCTTCCCAATGACCACATGCGTAAGGAGCATTCTTCCCATTGACCATCACACTAATGTATGATGAGTTGTACATTTTTAATTTTTAATAGGGGTTCCCCGAGACCAAAGAATTATTTCAAGGGTTCCTTGGGGTTGAAAAGGTTGAGAAAGGCTGATGTAGAGGGTAAAACACTCTTCTGGGGACAAAGACAAAAATTATGACAAGGGCTCTAAGCCTTCTCTATTGCATTAAGTTCCTAAAACATAACATTTTTGTCTATACAGATTTTATTGTATCTGGTATTACTTCTCTTGTATAACAAACAGTCAGGCCGTGTCAGGAGAACTTACCACAGCTTCAGTGTTACAGTCAGAGGTTACCAATGGACGATGAATGGTCATCTGCGATTTTCCATCCACAACCTCCCTTGCTGCCAAGCATGTGGCGTTGTTCAGCCTTATATTTGATGTATTGTAACCATTTTTTTCCAGCCAACATTTTGACACTTGTATATTGAACTTTGCTCCAGTGCAAGTAAAATTTACAGATGGGCTGCTTCCTGAAAAAATATTACATTTATTCAGCATTTCTGAGATGTGATTGATGTACATTATACAGTATAGAGCAGGGTTTCTCAACCAAGGTTCCGTGGAACCCTAGGGTTCCTCCAGAGGTTGCTAGGGGTTCCTTGAGCAATGGTCAATTTCTACCTCTCAGATAAATTCCCAATGACATCATTGATCTTTTTAGCGATCTGTAAGGGGTCATTCCTCCCAATGACCACAAGTGTAAGGAGCATTCTTCCCATTGACCATCACACTAATGTATCAGGAGTTGTAAATTTTTAATTTTTAGCATGGGTTCCCCGAGACCGGAGAATTATTTCAAGGGTTCCTTGGTGTTGAAAAGGTTGAGAGAGGCTGGTATAGAAGTTTTATATATACCCACTTTAGGGTGTCAGGAGTAACCTGGGACTGGGGAGAAAGCTGACACAGATTCAAGGAGTTAATTCCCAATTAAACTTCCAGTTTTCATTGATATTTCCTGAGAAGCCCCGGGCCTTTGTATACATCGGCTGTCCCCCACCAGACCTGTCATTCAGTAGGAGTGAAGCAATGGAACCAGACTTATCTGAATGGCAGAAAATGCTCATGGAACCTCAGGAGGAACCCTGGCATTCTACAGAACCCTGGTTCAGAAAGTCTGGTATAGGGAGCACACAGGAGTCCTTTAAAAACAAATGACTATTTTTCAGGATTCCTATTACATCTCGGTGCAAACAGTGATTGTTCCATTGGGAACACGATAAGCCAACTTCAGCGGGGTCTTGGTATGGTTTCTACTCCAATCTTCACATTACCCAAAGTGAGCACATTTATGTGACAGCTTACTGACGGCCAGATTACACCTCTACTATCCACCACTCAAATGTCGCTGAAGCCTGGGGGCTCATTCACACCAGGGTGCTCCATTGCCGTTCATTTAACAGCCGGGTGTAAACGGCCATTACACTTTCCCATTATGTGCTATGTATGTTACATAATATGGTTTATATGAAAATGCAATATTTCATTTTAGAAGTCACAAGATCCATTGTGACCGTTGTATTATAGAATACCATACCTCGTACTAATGTATAGAGAGATGAATTGCACTGGCAGGCACTATTGACACAATTCTCATCAGCAGCACAGTCAGAACAGGATTGAGACACGGCCACTGGAGAGAGAGAAAAAAAGCATTAAAGTCCATTCTGTGTTCCTGTATGAAAGTCTGAACAGATCTCAAACCCAGCTACTATGTAACCCAAGGGTCAATATAAATAAATCTGTGATAATGTCCAGTTTGTTTTAAATTGCTCCACAACAATCCAATTAGACCCCTTTCACACGATTGGACCGCTCAGATCCATCAGTCAGTTTTTTCAGACGGATCCGAGGGGGCCACCCATAGACCTCTATGGGCAGTCGGATGTCAGTGGAGATGTGTCCACTGACATCCGATCCGACCTGATCTGCTCAAAATAGACGTATGGGTGATACGTTCCCCCATTCGTCTAGCGGATCGGATTGGATGGGATCGGATGAAAATGGACAGGCAGATCCATTTCCATCCAATCTCCCCATAGAGGAGAGCGGGGAGCTGGCAGGTCCGTCCCTGCACAGAGTGCCCAGACGGAGACATCATCCGCCGGCTCAGCAGAGATCATCGGAGCGATCTCCCGCTGAGCTGGCGGACCCCTCTGAGCGGATCCGCTCAGCGTGAAAAGGGTCTTAGTGCCAAACCGCTGCAACTTGTATCCAAATGTTCCAATATACAAACTTGTATCAAAAGTGTTACAATTCATAAACAAAGTGCTCATAGTGAGGTATTCCCCTGTGTTCATGAATAAGGCGAGGTTCCCATATACGCGGGTTCAGGAATGCGTGTAAATCGCACAAATTCCCGCACCTGCAGGCAAACCACACCGCTACTTAGCAGACACACAGGGCTTCTATTAATTGTTCATTCATTTTGTTATATCTGTTGATCCTGCCAGAAATTCAGAGCTCTCCTGTGTGCTCTGCAGTCATAGCTCAAACAGTGTTATCAGTCCTGCCCAGTTTTCATGTGTGAGCTACAGAACCCCTTCCTCCTATGTTATGAGGAAAGGTGGAGGTGTTGTGTAGCCCTGTTTGCTCACAGATACAAAATGGTGTAACAGGAAGGCTGGCAGGATCACCAGCTGAAAATATGTGAATAAAGTCTGGAAAAAAAAGAAAACTAAAGAAGTCACCGCTAAGGACCAGTAAGCTGCAAATATTATATTTTCATTCTCAGGTTCAGATACTCTTCAATTAGAGAGCGGATCTCCCTCACTGTTTTTTTTTTGCTCTTTTTGCCCTTCATTGATGGTGCCCTCCAATCTCTAGGAACTCTCACTGTCTCTGTATTCCAGATGTGATATTAGAAGATAAAAGGAGATAAACGTCACTCACCTGCCAAGGCAGCGCACAATACAGATAGCAGCAGTGTTGTCTTCATGGTTATCAGGGACCCTAGAAAATAATTCTTATATGAGCAACCAATTTATGTTTGTAATTTAGCAAAAATAATCATAAAATAGAAAAAAGTCCTACAGAATTTTGCATTATTTTATATATAGTTTCATACATTAAAAGTCAAAATAAAACAAAATTAATACAAAAAAATACCAGATTTAACAATATATATATATTAATATTATTATTATTCTTATTTAGGTACAAATAAACAACGTTAATTGTAATAATAATAATAAAAAAATATTTTTATTGACTATGTAACATACCAGGTTTAACAATATTTCAGGTGCAAAATATATATATATACACTACAAAAAGCAATAAGATTCAAACCTGTAATGCAAAATTGTTGAGCTGACCACACACAGTAGAAGCTGATTGTACTTTTTCCTATAGATCTTATGAAGTACAAGGCCCGACTGATTACAAATCAAATACATATTTAGGTAGTCCTTATGTTACATGCTTTTGGTAAACCTAAAGCTCAACACATACATTGACTGTTCAATTTCCATTAGATCTTCCAGTTCTTGTTAAGTCCATAGTCATGCGCACAGGGTGTGCCAGGTATGCCTGGGCACACCCTAATTACCCTGTGTGGTGCAGATTCCCCCTGTTTAAACCCCTGATATTTCACCAAAGCCCCCTAACGGGGCTCCTAAAAAAATTGTAAAAAAAATGAAATTGTAAAAAAAAATCAAATATAATGTAATAAAAATAAAAACTACTGACACCATCCACTACCCTACTGACACTGTGGGGTTGATTTACTAAAGCTTGAAAGTGCAAAAATTGGTGCAGCTCCACACAGAAACCAATCAGCTTCAAGGTTTTATTGTCAAAGCTTGATTGAACAAGCTGAGGTTAGAAGCTGATTGGCTAGCATGCACAGCTGCACCGTTTTTTTGCACTCTCCAGCCTTAGTAAATCAACCCCTGTCAATATATATACACATGTGCACACACACACATGCAACACCAAGGGGTTGATTCACTAAAGCCAAATAGACTGTGCACTTTGCAAAGTGCACTTGCTCCAAAGCTTAGTAAATGAGGTACGGCTTCACTTTGCAAAGAATACCCAATCACGTGCAAGGAAAAAAAAAAAACTGCATTTTTGGTTTGCACATGATTGGATAATGGAAGTCAGCAGAGCTTTCCCTCATTTATTAAGCTCTGGGGCAAAGTGCACAGTCTATTTGCTTTTAGTAAATCAACTCCTATGTGTTTGAGCTTTGAGGTGCACACCGTACTGCAATAGGCTGTGCACACCTATGAGTAAGTCCTTATTTTGCAATTAAACATGTTACAAAGGCAGCGACTCCGAGAGCAATGAAGGCAAAGAATGATTGTGATAACCAGCCAACCAGCAATCACAAAATGAAGAGTCACCAATGGCAGTCTCCATCATTCTATCATATTTCCTGCGTGGATGTAAACCCACCACCCACCCAGTATAAACTAATGACACAGTATTAATGTATATATACGTGCCAGCCTCCTGCATCTATACCTACCTTGCAAATGTCCTTCCTGTAAGCACTAGCAGCTCTGTAAAACTCTGAAATCAGAGGGTGTCTGTGTTTGCTGGAGTTTGGTGGGTGGAGTTGTGATGTCACAAGCCTCCCCACCCACCTCTATATTGAGACATTGAGGAGGGAGGGGGGAGTGCAAAACTTTCTCTGCTGTGTGAAGGAGATAAGCAAATTGCTTGTCACTCACAGAGCAAGGGGCGGATCGACTGTGTATTTCCCTGTTAGTCAGACTTTCTCTTCCTGAAAAAAGATAAGCTCATTACTCACAGTTGGATTAACTCTTTGTGGCAAGACTGGGCACAGATAACATAACATGCTATACTGTACCAGGCAGAATTATTAATTAAGTTTTTTTTTTTTTCAGGTTTACATCCACTTTAAGGAGACAATCAGAATATAAGATGTTTGGGAAGCTTTAGAAAATTATCATTTATCCTGATTGTCTGCTATTAGTTGTAAATAACTAAGAAATCAACATTTTTATACTCACGGACAAATGTGGGGTGGAAATGTCCCAAATCTGCAAGAGACTTCCAACAACTCGATGTTCTTCCAACAAGTGCGCAAAGTTGGTTGTCAGTTGAGTTTTGCCACCTTTAGGAAAGGCAGTTGGGTAGATGTGGTGGAGGTTGTGGGTACAATTACCGATCACTCAGCTGCTTATATACTCAATGGTCCAGATGGAATGCCATACGTCTGTCTTGCAAAAAACCTAGAGGGTGGATATGAGGTGACGTCAAAGTAACTGGGCCTCACCCAGGCAGGACTTAGCCCCGAGCTGTCACGATTTATCATTAAGCAATTATCACAGGCTGATGTATTTTTCTGGCGTCATTTAAAAATTATAGCTGATGAAAATTCCACCTTGTTCTATTAGAAATTAATCTTTGAACTATTTTACATATGTGTTTAAAATCCAATTATAGTTATTTTTTCGTTCATTTTGGAGATCTTTTTGCAGTGCCCAAACTATATTAACAACAACAAAATGCACAAAAAACATTTTATTGTATCACAAAGAGATTTCATATTGCAATGGTGAAGGTGCCAAATACCACTGACCAGCTACATCTATGTAGGATGATTAGGTTTACTATGATACACAAATGTGGTTATTTTGTAGATTCGCCCGGGAGAATTTTGCTAAATTGAAATGCACTGCATGGTCATTGAACTGTGGCCAGCAGGGTTAGAATGGCCAATGCCGGGGCTGTTGGATAAGCCAATGTCAATATTCACACATTCCTGGAATGGTCTTAGGCTGGTGGGTGCGGCAGCAACTGCCAGATAGGGACTGGAAACATCATAGATCAGTGTATGTACCGTATTTACCAGCACACCACAGATCTTCAAATAACCTCCAAAGGTTTTATTCAAGAATGATCACATCATGGTGAAAAGGTACAATGATCCAGAGCTGTGCAGGACCCCTTTGTCAGGTATGTGATGACATGATGAAGGGGTCCTGTGCGGCTCTGAAACGTTGCACTTTTTCCATGATCATTCTTTTTGAAAAATTATCATGATGAGATCATTCTTCAAAAAAAACCCTTGGAGTTTAATTAAAGATCCCTGGTGTGCTGGCAAAAATGTACAATGCCCACTATAAAAGGGGGGGGCACAGAGTGGAGATAGGAGTGGATTTACTAAAGGCAGACTGGGCACTTCGCACATGCCATTGCTCCAGAGCATAGTAGATGAGGTAAAGCTTCACTTTGCAAAGAGTACCCAATCACATGCAAGGGGAATAAAAAACAGCATTTTTGCGTTTGGGGGGCACTATGGGAGATGGGAGGCACTGTGGAGGGTTAGTTGATCTTCCTCTGGCTGGTGGCCCAGTAAGAGGGAACAATGTGCAGTGGAGGGACTGCACCGCTCCTGAAGATCACCAGATAAAGTCCTGTACTGCTGTCAGGTGTTGGGTGCCTGCCTGATCCATGACCCAAAGTACCAGATAGACAAATAGAGGTGGTGGCACTTCCAGCAATAAAACTCCATGTTTATTGAGAAATACAGTGCTGCCCATAATTATTCATACCCCTGGCAAATTTTGACTTAAAGTTACTTTTATTCAATCAGCAAGTATTTTTTTGACCGGAAATGACATAGGTGTCTCCCAAAAGATAATAAGACAATGTACAAGAGGCATTATTGTGTGAAAAAAAAACATTTCTCAGCTTTTATTTACATTTGAGCAAAAAGTGTCGAGTCCAAAATTATTCATACCCTTCTCAATAATCAATAGAAAAGTCTTTATTGGCTATTACAGCAATCAAACGCTTCCTACAATTGCAGACCAGCTTTTTGCATGTCTCCACAGGTATTTTTGCCCATTCATCTTTAGCAATGAGCTCCAAATCTTTCAGGTTGGAGGGTCTTCTTGCCATCACCCTGATCTTTAGCTCCCTCCACAGATTCTCAATTGGATTCAAGTCTGGACTCTGGCTGGGCCACTCCAAAACGTTAATGTTGTTGTCTACTAACCATTTCTTCACCACTTTTGCTGTGTGTTGTGGGTCATTGTCATGCTGAAATGTCCACTGGTGCCCAAGGCCAAGTTTCTCTGCAGACTGCCTGATGTTGTCGTTGAGAATCTTCATGTATTGCTCTTTTTTCATGGTGCTGTTTACTGTGATTTGGTTCCCTGATCCATTGGCTGAAAAACACCCCCAACGCATTAGGTTCCCACCACCATGTTTGACAGTGGGGATGGTGTTCTTTGGGTTGAAGGCTTCTCCTTTTTTACGCCAAATGAAGGAAACATCATTGTGACCAATTACATTTTTTTTTCATTTGACCATATCACAGAAGACCAGAAGTCTTCTTCTTTGTCCAGATGAGCATTTGCAAAGTCCAAGCGAGCTTTTGTGTGCCTTATCTGGAGAAGTGGCGTCCTACTTGGTCTGCATCCGTGGAACCCAGCAGTGTGCAGTGTCCATTGGATTGTCTGCCTTGAGACATTGCCACCATCAGAGCCCAGATTCACCAGGATGGCCTTGGTGGTGATCCTTGGATTCTTTTTCACCTCTCTGTTTAAAGATTTTTATTGTGTTTTATACAAATGAAACCAGAAATCAACATAAAAAAAACATGCAATCCTCACACATAAAGGCAAATGTAGTTGAGTATACCTTGGCCTCATAGGGCCAGAAAAATGTCACTGAGCATGGCAGAACTCAAAGTCACATACAGTTACCAGGCTTGAACTGGAGGGTTCAAAAATTCTATATTGCCTCATCCTTGCCCCCTCTAAGGTGCCCCCCGACCCACCCCAACTGGGAGCAAGCTGTGGGCCGGGAGGCAATAGAAAGGACCAACAAGTTATCAACTTTCCTCCTGCGATAGTAGATATATAATGCCACTTAGTGAACCTATTAGTGACCTATCGGCCTTGACTGGCCTGGAAAACCTGTAAGGCTAATGTTGAAACTCCAGTAATCAGGGAAGAAAAAAAGAGAAACCAGTCAATTAACTAATTACATAAAGGGGCAGGCCCTAGAACCCAACACCAGTCTTGGGATTTGGTAATGCTGGTCAAGCATTAACTCCACGAGAGGAGCCAACATGATGAGGGGATGGCTTGAAAGATATAAAGTATCAAAAGAAAAGCAGAAGGAGGAAAAAAGAGTAAGAAGAAATGAGAGAATTATGGCATCAGGGGGCTTAGAATAAAAGTGAGACATAATTAGATCATAGGGGTAAATTAACCACTTCCCGCCGGGTGGACGTCCATGGACGTCCTAGACTTTGAGCGGGGATATCTGAATGGTGCCAGCAGCTAGAGGCACCATTCAGATATCATTTTTTCCAGCGATCCTGCAGGTACCTGCAGGTGGGCCGCCCTTCACCAATTAAATGGGGATACTAGATTAATACAGAGTGAAAATAAGATTCGGGGGACTACGGTATTAAGAGAGTAAAGAAGAATGAGAAAAAAGGAGGAAGACGAAAAGAAAACTATGAAATATAGAAAGTTCGGTAGGGGAGTAGTACAACCGAGGAGAGCACCTCAATTACGAACTGGTCGTAATGGTTTAGGGTTCTGACCACAACCCAAGATCCCGGACGGGGAAATACATTAATCAATTAACTGACCAAAGAGAAAAAAAGAAGGGACTAATGACCTCAAAGTTGTAATCGGAATGTCCAAAAGGTCCGGT
>BLSH010103640.1:61196-72719 GCA_018402905.1 Glandirana rugosa | reverse complement strand
CCCTCAAAGCAGCAGTACTAGTATCTCTCCCTCCCTCAAAGCACCAGTACTAGTATCTCTCCCTCCCTCAAAGCAGCAGTACTAGTATCTCTCCCTAGTCCACAATCAGATCGTTCGGTAATGCAGGATGAGATGTTCTGCAATCTGTCCCTCACAGAGCCAGCAGCATCCTCTCCCTAAACTACCCTGAAAGCATATGACATGCAGCACGGTGACTCCAGCCCCATATAGAGGCTGGGTCACATGGTGCACTGGCCAATCACAGCCATGCCATTAGTAGGCATGGCTGTGATTGTTTCTCAGGGAAAACCAGTGAAACACTTGTTGATTAGCTGCCCTTGGCAGGTTTTCAACATGTGTAATAAAATACCAGAACCCCGGACTCCGAACCTGGACTTTTTTTGAAAAGTCCGGGTTCGGGTCCAGGTCCCGGACACCCAAAAGTTTGGTACGGACCCGAACTTTACAGTTCAGGTTCGCTCAACTCTAGTGAAGACCTTTAGGTTGGCCTCCCACAAGGCAACATTAATTATCCCCTTAAAAGATCTCTGAAACAGGGAACGCCACTTCTCTGCGCCCCAATCAACATTTAAGTCCTTTTCCGATTTACTAGCAAAAGAGGGCTTGTCTGGACACTCCGTCAGAGATGCATAGATTAATGAAATACCACCTTTTTGGTCCTCAATCTCTGAGCACCATTTTTCATAAGGAGTATTGCCTGTGGAATCATTTCTAAGCCTCCAGAGAGAGGTCGGGGAATGATATATTTGTTGGAATCGAAATTTTTCAGTGTGCGGCATGTCTAATTCATTAATGCAATGCAATAAAGTAATAGGGCCCGTAGAGGTAAAGAAGTGTCCTATACGGTATAAGCCTTTATTTGTCCATCAGTGAAAGGCCTGAATTTCGAGGCCTGGGGGGAATCGGGGGTTGTTGAACAGATGGTTGAGGGGACAGAGATGTGAAATTAAGTGGGGGGGGTTGAGAACCGAGTCCAGAGAGCTATGGAGTGGGAGAGGGTTGTCGCAAGGATTGCGGGCCCCATCTTGTAAGGAGCCCCAACTAAGAAGTTAATATTGTTTAAAGGGACCGGTTGTCTTTCCATCACTATCCAGTCAGGTTTGAACCCCCTGGTATAAATGGAAGAAAACTGGGCTAATTGGGCGGCTTAGTAGTATTTATGGAGGTGTGGGAGTCCCAATCCACCTTGGGTACATCTCCTATATAGGACATTAGCTTGACATCTATAGCCCTTCCGGCCCCAAATAAACTTGATTAAACGCGATTGCAATGTTTGCAATTGTTGTTTCCTCAGAGGGATTGGGAGTAGAGATGAGCGAACCCGAACTGTAAAATTCGGGTTCGTAAGGAACTTTGGGGTGTCCGGGACCCGGACCCGAACCCGGACTTTTCAAAAAAGTTTGGGTTCGGGTTCGGGGTTCTGGATATTTTATTCCACGTGTTGAATAGCTGCCAAGGGCAGCCAATCAACAAGTGTTTCACTGGTTTGCCCTTAGAAGCCATAACAGCCATGCCTACTAATGGCATGGCTGTGATTGGCCAGTGCATCATGTGACCCAGCCTCTATATGGGGCTGGAGTCACCGTGCTGCATGTCACATGCTCTCAGGCTAGTTTAGGGAGAGGATGCTGCTGGCTCTGTGAGGGACAGATTGCAGATATTATACAACATCTCATCCTGAATTATTGAACAATCTGATTGTGGACTAGGTAGAGATTACTAGTACTGCTGCTTTGAGGGACAGATTGCAGACCTCATCCTGCTGCACAGAACGATCTGACTTGACTAGGTAGAGTCTACTGCTTAGAGGGACAGATTATTGTTCTAAAATCAACTCCAAGTTCTATAGGGAAAGGTTCCAGCTGTTGCTTTAACCACTTCAGCCCCGGAAGGATTTCACACTTTAGGACCGGAGCCCTTTTTGCGATTCGGCACTGCGTCGCTTTAACTGACAATTGCGCGGTCGTGCAACGTTGTACCCAAACTAAATTTGCGTCCTTATTTTCCCACAAATAGAGCTTTCTTTTGGTGGTATTTGATTACCGCTGCGTAATTTCTGATCGCCGCTATAAACAAAAGAAGAGCGACAATATTGCAAAAAAACCCAAATTTACTTTTTGCTAAAAT
Source organism: Glandirana rugosa (assembly GCA_018402905.1). NCBI lineage: Eukaryota > Metazoa > Chordata > Amphibia > Anura > Ranidae > Glandirana > Glandirana rugosa. The sequence goes on along the minus strand of BLSH010103640.1, from coordinate 70,571 downwards.
ACAAATCCAAAAAAAAATATAAAAAAACATTTTTTTTCATCGGTTTTGGCCGATTTATATTCTTCCTCATATTTGTGATAAAAAAAATCGCAATCGGCGTTTATTGATTGGTTTGCGCAAAAGTGGTTGCGTTTACGGATGATGAGAATTCATTTCTGGGGTTTCTATTTTTTTTATTAGTAATGGCGGCGATCTGCGATTTTTAGCGGTACTGCGATATTTCAGCGGACATGTCGGAACATTTTGACACTTTTTTGGGACCATTGGCATTTATACAGCGATCAGTGCTATAAAAATGCACTGATTACTGTGTAAATGCCATTGGCAGTGAAGGGGTTAACCTGCAGGGGGCGCTCTAACGGTTAACAGTGTTCCCTGGGCGTGTTCTAACTGTGGGGGGACTGCCCTAGCTGGGGAAGGGAAGCGATCACAGCTTCCGTGTAGATGAAGGCTGTGATCACAGCCCTTCCCCCCTCACAGAACGGAGGTCCGTGTTTACTTACACAGACCTCCGTTCTTTCACTCCGGGGGGGCATTGCGGGTGGCCGGCGGAGATCGACTCTGCCGCACCCGCTCCCTGGCCCTCCCCGAACACAGTGAGCGTGCGGGCACACCTCCGGCGGCGCGCGCGCGCTCACTGGGCGTGATCTCGCGGCCGCCGTCATATGACGGCGATCCGCATTACAGAGCCACTCTGTCGCCGTCAAATGCCAATCAGCCGTCGGCAAGAGGTTAAGGGACAGATTATTGTTCTAAAATCATCTCTAAGTTCTATAGGGAAAGGTTCCAGCTGTTGCTGTAAGGGACAGATTATTGTTCTAAAATCATCTCCAAGTTCTATAGGGAAAGGTTCCAGCTGTTGCTTTAAGGGACAGATTATTGTTCTAAAATCATCTCCAAGTTCTAAAGGGAAAGGTTCCAGCTGTTGCTTTAAGGGACAGATTATTGTTCTAAAATCATCTCCAAGTTCTATAGGGAAAGGTTCCAGCTCAGCTGTTGCTTTAAGGGACAGATTATTGTTCCTAAATCATCTCCAAGTTCTATAGGGAAAGGTTCCAGCTGTTGCTTTAAGGGACAGATTATTGTTCTAAAATCATCTCCAAGTTCTATAGGGAAAGGTTCCAGCTGTTGCTTTAAGGGACAGATTATTGTTCTAAAATCATCTCCAAGTTCTATAGGGAAAGGTTCCAGCTGTTACTTCAAGGGACAGATTATTGTTCTAAAATCATCTCCAAGTTCTATAGGGAAAGGTTCCAGCTGTTACTTCAAGGGACAGATTATTGTTTCTTGCACAAAACTAAAAAGTGCATCTACATTGCTGGTTTAAAAAAAAATATATTCCAAAAACTACATTTGCGGCCAAAGGTGCATTTCATGGACAAAAATAAAAAAATGTCTACATTGCTCGTTTAAAAAAAAAAAAAATATTCTAAAAACTACATTTGGGGCCAGCGGTGCATTTCTTGCACAATAATAAAAAAAACAGTGTTGGCTACCTCCTCCTCCTCCACCGCCACTTCCACCGCCTCCTCAACCTCCAACTCCACATCCATCTCCATTTTTTATTTTTTTATGTGATTTTAGCTTAAAAATTATTTTAAGTTATTTCCCTATCCCCATTTCTTTGTAGGGCACTTGGCCGACTCTTACCCCCATTTTCCTTCCTTTTGCAGACCTCTAGGACTTGCCAGGACTTTGTTACAGCCATTTTTGTGCCTAAAAGTTTGGGTCCCCATTGATTTCAATGGGGTTCGGGGATAAAGTTCGGGTCAAGTTCGGTCCCGGACCCGGACTTTTTCCTGAAGTTCGGCCGAACCTGCCGAACCTGAACTTCCAGGTGTTCAATCAACTCTAATTCTGAGGGATCTGAAGAAGTACAGGATTCTAGGGAGTAAGGTCACCTTAACTGCATTTATTCTGCCAAGCCATGAGAGACTCTCCTGATCCCACCCAGCGAGATCCTTAGTTAGTTTCTGAAACAGCGGGGGTAATTAGCCTCGTATAAGTGTTTGATATCGGCTGTCAGGCTGACCCCCAAGTATGGAATATACTTGGAGTTCCAAGAGAACTTCTCTCTGAGCTTCTGAACTGTGGAGGCCGGGGTGGAGATGTTCAGGGCCACAGATTTCGACCAGTTTACACAAAGCCCTGAAACTTCCACAAACTCTTGCAGCAAACGGATGATTTGAGGTGTGGAGGAAAGGGGCGCAGTGATAAATAAGAGCAGATCATCTGCTAAAAGAGCACATTTGTGCGTCTGTGGTCCACAATGCACTCCACGATTATCAGGGTTACCTCTAATAGCAATAGCGAGGGATTCGATCGCTACCGCAAAAATTAGGGGAGATAAGGGACAGCCCTGTCTAGTTCCCTTGGCGATATTGAGGGGCTCCGAGTAGAAGATTTGTCATTTGACCTGCGCACTAGGATTGGAGTAAAGGGCTCTCAGGGTTTGGATACATTTTGGACCAAATCCCCATCTATTAAGGATCTCAAACAGGTAGGTCCAATCAACTGTGTCAAATGCTTTTTGCAGATCCACTGATAAAATATATCCTTCCTGGTGGGGGCCCCCAACCCAGTTCGAGTTTAGGAGCGAGATAATATCTACCGCTCTACGGATCTGATCTGGGCCTTGCCTACCCGGGATGAAACCTACTTGGTCTTTGTGGACATATTTACTTATAAACTTAGACAATCTATTGGCCAGGACTTTAATCAAAAGTTTTAGATCATTATTAATTAAAGAGATAGGTCTGTAATTGCTAACGTTCGAGACATCTTTATCAGGTTTATGGATTACAGAGATAAAGGCTAGATTGGCCTCTTTCTGGAGCAAAGACCCTGCTTGGAGAGAATTGAAATGTTTGGCTAAAAAGGGAGCAACAATGGGACCAAAGGATTTGTAGAAGCCTGTGGAGAATCCATCAGGGCCGGGGGCCGAACCCTTCTTAAGATTGTTGATTACTCCTAGAATTTCTGCTTCCGAGAATGGCTGTTCAAGGGACTCCCTATGTTCAATATTAAGTTTAGGTACTTTTTCACCTCTCTAACTATCCTCCTGGCCAGCACAGGTGTCACGTTTGGCTTCCGACCACATCGTCTGAGATTTTCCACAGTGCGGAACATCTTGTATTTTTTAATAATACTTTGCACTGTAGTCACTGGAACTTGAAAACATTTAGAAATGGCCTTGTAGCCCTTTCCTGACTTGTGAGCAGCCACAATGCGCAGCCGCAGGTCCTCACTGAGCTCCTTTGTCTTAGCCATGACTGCAGGTCCTCACTGAGCTCCTTTGTCTTAGCCACGACTGTCCACAAACCAACTGCAGAGAGCTGCTGTTTTTCACCTGTTGAGTTGATTAAAACAGCTGTTCCCAATTAATCAGGGTAATTAGGATGCTTTAGAACAGCTTGGACTATTTGGAATGGTATAGAACTTTTGATTTTCCCACAGACTGTGACAGTTTGTGAAGGGTATGAATGATTTTGGACTGGACACTTTTTGCTCAAATGTAAATAAAAGCTGAGAATTTTTTTTTTCCACAATAATGCCTCTTGTACATCGTCTTATCTTTTGGGAGACACCTATGTCATTTCCCGTCAAAAAATTACTTGCTGGTTGAATAAAAGTAACTTTAAGTCAAAATTTGCCAGGGGTATGAATAATTATGGGCAGCACTGTAGCTAAAACCAAAGATGAGAAATGCACAAACAGCTCTAAACCATGAGCAACAGTAACCGCGTTTCACATTAGAGTGCTTTAGCTCATTGCAATGGTGTGGTTACGACGCTTCATCATCATGCACGCTTGCTGACCGGCAGTAGAATTTATTGCAGCCACACACCCTGCTGCTTTTTGGGAGAGCAATTGTGTCTGTATGGTCAGTCACTGGATCTCTGCTCTGCCCCCCACACCCCACACTCACTGGAGCGCTGGGCTGTGGAGAGGACGGGAGTGGCCCACTCAGGCTTTCAGCAGCTCACTGAGAGGCTGAGCCAGGTGCTGATCCAAGCCTAGACTTGCTCTGTGACATCAGCTGACAGCGGGCTTCATCCAGGTCTTCAGACAGGTGACAGGAGTGCAGAACGAACTGCATTCCTATGATCCGCAGGAGAAGTACAGCCAAACAAGCTTTGGCTGTACTTCTCCTTTAAGTCTCCAAGGTTTCTGTCACGGAATTCCTGTGAGATGTCCAGCTAATAGAAACGCACATGCGTGCATAAATCTCCGCAGAATGGCAATCAGGCGTGCGTATGGGAATGCATATGGGCAGTGCATGTTTGTGCCAAACTGACTATTTAATGATGCTCCTGCCTGTGCTCAAGTGTTGACTGGTCTTCAGCTGTTCCCTGTGTACTTTCTGTGTGTTCCCGTTGATGCTGACCTAGCTTACTCCTGTCCTGGACTCAGATCCTGCTTTTGTCTTATCACTTGTTCCTGACCCGGCTTGTTACCAACTTATGGTCTCTGCTCTTGATTTGGTACCTCCCTTCCCACCTGTTTATGACCCTTGCTAATACTGTGACCACACTTCTGTCTCTGATCCTGGCTTCCCAACCCATTTGAGTGTCTGCCCGGCTGTCTGCTGTTGCAGTTTTGCGCCCCACTGAGTGTTCCTGCTGCAAGTCTGCTGAGAGCTCTGACCAGTCACACGCCCCGGCCCTGCAGCGCAAGTGGAGTGCTTCTTTAACATCGGCTGGACTACTGTGCATGGCTACTGTTTCTGACTTGATGGTTCTCCTGTTCCCTTTGAACCCGCATCTCCTGCTGCAAGTCCCTCAGTGCCCTCTGTTTCACTTCCAGTGGGGCCTGGGCTGGAGATACAAGAGAGGCCGACCTCATCATTTCAGTCTCCTCTCAGGTACGTGACAGTTTCCAAGAGATGGTACTGGAAGTAGTGGATAATTTCATGTTTATTGGAGAATGATCTGACCATGTGATTGTGCCAATTTTAGTGCCAAGACTGTGTGTAGCGTAGAGGAATGGGTTAGGAGCATTTCGATCCATGAGTAAGACCTGTGTGTGCTGGACCAATAGGTATAATCTCTATCTACATCATAATGGCATCTCCAAGAGTCCTCTAAGTTCTCTAATTCCATGAAGGAGGAGAGGGCCAAGGAGCGTCTCCTAGAAGGGTTGGAAGTGTCCAGGATGGGATCAACTATGTCTTTAAAATCCCCACAGATGACTTTATAAGATTGACAGTAAGGACATGGCTTATACATAAGAGCACTATAAAAACGCTTTTGACGAGTGTTGTGTTTATGGATGTTGACTATGGTATTGGATCTGTAGCGCTACCCCTCTAGGAGCCATTGGTATTTTCACGAATCTTCCCTTGTTTCAGCCCTTCAGCTAGGCACACAGTATTTCCCACAGCCATGTGTACAACTTCCGCTCGTCCCTATAATAATCAGTCTATGGGTTGCAGTGTTTTTTGTTGATTTATCTTAGTTTAGGAACTTGCATAGGAGAAGGGGGTATAGTGGGACTCCAAATGAACAATACACAACTGAGGACAGCCTTCTCAGTACAACTGTGTAGCCAGGGGCATTGCTAGGTCTACAAAAGATCTGGGGCTAGAGCCCATAGCAGCTAAGTAAAGAAAGTCACACGCTTGGGCGGGCATACACATGTACAGTATCTCACATAAGTGAGTACACCCCTCACATGTTTGCAAATATTTTATTCTATCTTTTCATGTGACAACACTGAAGAAATGACACTTTGTTACAATGTAGTTAGTGTACAGCTTGTACAACAGTGTAAATTTGCTGCCCCCTTGAAATAATTCAACACACAGCCATTAATGACTAAACCACTGGTGACAAAAGTGAGTACACCCCTAAGTGAAATTGTCCAAATTGTGTCCAATTAGCCATTTTCCCTTCCCGGTTTCATGTGACTTGTTAGTGTTACAAGGTCTCAGGTGTGAATGGGGAGCAGGTGTGTTCAATTTGATGTTATCGCTCTCATTCTCTAATACCGGTCACTGGAAGTTCAACATGGCACCTCATGGCAAAGAATTCTCTGAGGATCTGAAAAAAAGAATTATTGTTCTACATAAAGATGGCCTAGGCTATAAGAAGTTTGCCAAGAACGTGAAACTTAGCTGAGCACAGTGGCCAAGACCATACAGCGGTTTAACAGGACAGGTTCTACTCAGAACAGCCCCTCGCCATGGTCGACCAAAGAAGTTGAGTGCAGTGCTCAGCATCATATCCAGAGGTTGTCTTTGGGAAATATACATATGATTGCTGCCAGCATTGCTGCAGAGGTTGAAGGGGTGGGGGGTCAGCCTGTCAGTGCTCAGACCATACGCCGCACACTGCATCAAATTGGTCTGCACGGCTGTCGTCCCAGAAGGAAGCCTCTTCTAAAGATGATGCACAAGAAAGCCTGCAAACAGTTTGCTTAAGACAATTAGACTAAGGACATGGATTACTGGAACCATGTCCTGTGGTCTGATGAGACCAAGTTAAGCTTATTTGGTGTCAAGCGTGTGTGGCGGCAACCAAGTGAGTACAAAGACAAGTGTGTCTTGCCTACAGTCAAGCATGGTGGTGGGAGTGTCATGGTCTGGGGCTGCATGAGTGCTGCCGGCACTGGGGAGCTACAGTTCATTGAGGGAACCACGAATGCCAACATGTACTGTGACATACTGAAGCAGAGCATGATCCCCTCCCTTCAGAGACTGGGACGCAGGGCAGTATTCCAACATGATAATGACTTCAAACACACCTCCAAGACGACCACTGCCTTGCTAAAGAAGCTTAGGGTAAAGGTGATGGACTGGCCAAGCATGTCTCCAGACGTAAACCCTATTGAGCATCTGTGGGGCATCCTCAAATGGAAGGTGGAGGAGCGCAAGGCCTCTAACATCCACCAGCTCTGTGATGTCGTCATGGAGGAGGGGAAGAGGACTCCAGTGGCAACCTGTGAAGCTCTGGTGAACTCCATGCCCAAGAGGGTTAAGGCAGTGCTGGAAAAGAATGGTGGCCACACAAAATAATGACACTTTGGGCCCAATTTGAAAAATTTCACTTAGGGGTGTACTCACTTTTGTTGCCAGTGGTTTAGACATTAATGGCTGTGTGTTGAGTTATTTTGAGGGGACAGCAAATTTACACTGTTGTACAAACTGTACACTCACTATGTTACATTGTAGCAAAGTGTCATTTTCTTAGTGTTGTCACATGAAAAGATAGAATAAAATATTTACAAAAATGTGAGGGGTGTACTTACTTTTGTGAGAAATTGTATATAATATGCGTGTGTGTGTGTATATATAAAATATCATTACATCTGAGTGTGGATCCAATGGTTTGTTATTATTGATTGATTGGGTACCCTAGAGCCCTCCTTATTACATCAGGGTCCCCAGAGAGCCTCCCTACTTACATCAGAGTGACAGTAGAGCAGAGTTTGGTGTCAGTAGGGCAGTGGACGGTGTCAGTAGAGAAGTGGACGGTGCCATTAGAGCAGAGGTTGGTGTCAGTAGTGCAGAGGATGGTGTCAATAGAGAAGTGGAAGGTGTCAGTAGGGCAGTGGATGGTGTCAGTAGGGCAGAGCATGGTTTCAGTAGAGAAGTGGACGGTGTCAGTTGTGCAGAGGACAGTGTCAGTAGAGAAGTGGATGGTGTCAGTAGGGCAGTGAACGGTGTCAGTAGGGAAGTGGATGGTGTCAGTAGGGCAGTGGACAGTGTCAGCAGGGAAGTGGATGGTGTCAGTAGAGCAGTGGATGGTGTCAGTAAGGCAGTAGACAGTGTCAGTAGAGCAGTGGACAGCATCAGTAGGGCAATTAATGGTGTCAGTAGTTTTTTTTAGTTTTTACAATTTTATTTTTTTATCACGTTTTACAATTTTTAAACAGCCATGTTGGGGGGCTTTGATAAAATATCAGGGGTCTAAACACGGACTGCATTGGGGTTTAAACAGGTGGTGAGGAGGCGATACAATACCTCCTCACTGCCTGTCAAATGCCATTTGAAGAACGATCTGACTGTGGATTGCTCTTCAGGTGGCATCACATGTGTAAATCAGCCCTAAGGCTGTTCAGGCATTCCTGTATTTTCTGACAAATCATCAAGGAACTGGGGACAGGAACAGGACTATAATGCTTACTGCGGGGGCACTGCTAGCCTCTTGTCTGCAGTAATTGCAAAAATACTTCTGCTCACCTGGGGGCCAGGAAGAAGAAAATGGACTATTTAGCCCCTGGGCCCTCAAGCCCTTACCTCTTGTAATTTTCTTCACTATTCAGGGCACCAGCAGACTCCTTGTGTAGTGGTTAAGAAAAACAAATTTGAGTCCTGACCTCCTCCTCTACAGCACTCTGCCGGGGCAAGTAATTCCTGGGAACCACAGGAGATGCATTACTCTTCTTCTGCTCGAAAATCATCAAATAGTCCTGGTGGAGTGTGCCTTGTGCTGCGGCTCCCAGGAATTTCAAAGCCTCGGCGGAGTGGTATAGAAGAGGGGGCAGGGACTTTAGTTTAATTTTGTGGAGCCACAGCACAAGGAACGCTTCACCGGGACATTTGATGATTTTGAGCAAAAGAGAAATGCTTCTCCTGCGGTTCCCAGGAATTACATGCCCCAGTGGATTGCTGTAGAAGAGGAGTGTCAGGAAAGGACCGATCTCTGCCTTTCCGCGGTGGTGCGCGCGCCTGCGCCGCAAACGGCGCCTGGCGGCTCTATTTCAGTTAGCAGAGCCCTGCAGCTGGTGTTGTCCGCTCTACAACGTTCCCTGAACCTGTGAAACCCCCGGTGACTACTTTCGTGTGATTTCCTGTTCCTGTGACCCCGGCTTGTTCCCTTGGACCTGTTGATATCTGCCCGCATCTGACTCCGGCTTGTTTACGACCATCCGCTTGCCTGCTCCTACTGTACTTCTGTTGCCAGCACGTTGCCGACCCTGCCTGTACCCGACCATCCGTTTGCCTGATCCCGTTGTATCGCACCGCCTGCCAGTTGCCAACCCGGACTGAACCACTACTCTCCTGTCTTGCACGAGCTTCCTTGGACTTCTCCCATCCACCTGAAGTTTGTCCAGCCCTCGTGCCTATGTTGCCCTAGTCCGTTTGCCTACCAGCCCATGTCCGTCCCAGCCGTTGCACGACCGTTGTCTTCATGTCATCCTCGTCCGTTCGCCTACCAGCATTTGTTCGGCCTCAGTCTACGCCCGTCTATAGTTGTCCAGGTTCCCTTGTTCGGCCCCAGTGTCCTTGTCCTTTAGTGTGCTTTCATCAGTGGCCCCCAAAGTGTCCAAGTCCCTTGCAACATCTCGCCTGTTGTGGTCGACGTCCCGAGACGATTGACTTTATCTCGGCGGTCCGCGGCAAACGCCGCGTCCGCGCGCGTGGTGGCGCCT
>BLSH010103640.1:31400-44296 GCA_018402905.1 Glandirana rugosa | reverse complement strand
CCCTAGTTTGAAGATGATTTTAGAACAGTTATATGGCTTCTACCGTTAATTAATACTTTTCAGACACAGTTTGAAGATGATCCACATTCACCTCCATTTTTGCTTTTTTTATGTTTTTATTTTTTTAAAAATATTTACAGTTATTTCCCTGTCCCCATTTTTTGTAGGGCACTTGCCCTACCCTTACCCCCATTTTACTTCCTTTTGCAGCCCTCTAGGGCTTTCCAGGACTTTGTTACAGCCATTTTTGTGCATAAAAGTTCGGGTCCCCATTGATTTCAATGGGGTTCGTTGTCCGTGCGATCGTTCGGGTTCCGTCCGGACCCGGACCCGGACTTTGTCCCGAAGTTCGGACGGACCAGCAGAACCCGAACTTCCAGAGGTTCGCTCAACTCTAGTAGGGATGAGCCGAACTTTCGAACACTGCGAAAGTTCGGACCCGAATAACGAACCCCATTAAAGTCAATGGGACCCGAACATCAAAAATCAAAAGTGTCCATTTTGAAGACTTATATGCAAGTAATTGAGCATACAATGGTTATAGGGGTCCGGGTCCTGCCCTGGGGGACATGTATCAATGAAAAAAAGTTTATAAAAAAACGTCCTTTTTAAATGAGCAGTGATTTTTTGATTTTTAAAGCGAAAGCATAAAAATGAAAAATTCCTTTCAATATAGTGCCTGGGGGTCCCCTTAGTCTACATGTAAAGTGGCAGATATGTACCATGTCTGCTGCAGCAATAAATGCATTTATAAAGCCAAAATAAAAATTACATTTTCCCTGCAAGCTGCCTTAATTTTGCTCAGCAACAGCTGGGGAGCCAGTGTGTATGATGAGGCCACAATGTAGCGCACTGGGAACAAGATTAGAGATTTTCTGGATACATTCTGGTGTCACTTTGACTTTGGATAGAAGTAACTATAGAGGTGCTCTTCATGAAGGCAAGAATTGGCCTTGCTGTAAAAAATGTGATGCTATGCACCTGTCAAACAGGTGCAGAATAATTGGTCTTTGGGTGTCAGTGGCGCCTTCCAACAGAAACCCTATAGAGTTGCTCTTTATGAAAGCAAGAATTGGCCTTGCTGTAAAAAATTGCAATATGGACCTGTCAAACAGGTGCAGAAAAATTACTCATTGGCTGCCTGTGGCACCTTCCCACCATAACACTATACAGGTGCTCTTGATGAAGACAAAAAAATGATATGCACCTGTCAAACAGGTGCTGAAAAATTGTTCTTTATGTGTTAATTGTGCCCATGCAACCTATACCAAAAAAATTCTTCCAGATGAAATGATTAAACACCTTCAAGGCTAGGCAGCCTCAAAGTCCTGCAGAGATTCCACATCCCAAAACCACTTCAGTGACATCGGCATCAGGGGCTTCATAGCTGGTAATCTAGGACTGATTCATTTTGATAAAAGTCAAATGGTCCACAGAGTCTGTAGACAGACGCGTTCTATGTTCGGTAACAAAACCTCCTGCAGCACTGATTGCCCATTCTGAAAGCATGCTGGATGCAGGGCAGCCCAACAACTCAATAGCATACTGGGCAAGTTCTGGCCAGTGGTCTATTCTCATGACCCAGTACGCCAGTGGATCGTCAACTGGAAAGCTCTCCATCTCTGTTTTGGACCCCAGGTAATCGTCCACCATGTGATGCAGACGCTGCCGATGGGATGTGAAAGCTTACAGCCCTGGGCGGTGAGGACTAAAAAAATTACAAAATGCATCACTTAGGCATATGCCTTCTCCAACGCTCCTCTCTTGACCAACAGAAGACTCAAAACTACGTTTTCCACGACAATGTAACCTATTGGAGTCGGGAAAAACGTTCAATAAAATCCTCTTTAATGTGCCCTCACTCTCTGTGGGTACGGGATGAGTTCTGAGACCTTCCCCTTATAAAAGTGGTCAAGGAGAGTTGCCAACCAGTAATGATCCTTCTCCTTTATGCCACGTATTATTGGGTTCTGTCGCAGGCTTTGAAGCATGAGGTTGCCCATGCGCCTCAAATTTGCCGAGGCTTGAAAAGCAGACTCCTCGGGGTCACTCAGGATGACAGCATCTGGGAATTCCTCCTCCCAGTCACGTACTAGGCTTGTGCAATTTGTTTCATTCCAAATTTAGTTTTTATCGAATTTTGCAAAATTCGGCAATTCAGATGAATTCCGAATTTTCAATTTCTGAGATTTTCCGAATTCTCGTTTTTCCGAATCGCGGTAATTCGGCAATTGTGTTAATTCAGAAATTTGGAAATTCGTGGTAATTCGGCAATTGCGGTAATTCAGAAATTCGTGGTAGTTCAGCAATTGCGGTAATTTGGAAATTCAGCAATCGGAACAGCCGAAAATCTGAAAATTCGGAAATTCAGAAATCCGAAAATTCAAAAATAACTAAGAACATTTGAAATAATAACTAACTAATAACTATTAAATTATAGGTATTGGAATTTCCTTGAAAGTTTGGCTGTTAGTGAAATTAAATGTGAAATTTATCACTAATAGCCATATTTTCAAGAAAATTCCAATACCTATAATTTAATAGTTATTTATTATTATTTCAAATGTTCTTTCTTATTTCCGATTTTTTGAAAATAAAAACACAAAAAAATGAAAACGAAAAAAAACGAATTTTTCAGCCATGCACAAGTCTACTTTACAATAAACATACAATATACACACAGTATACATACAATATACATACAACATACACACAGTATAAACACACAGAGTATACACACACAGTCAGAAATAAGGAAGAACATTTGAAATAATAATAAATAAAGATTACATTATAGGTATTGGAATTTCCTTGAAAGTTTGGCTGTTAGTGAACTTAAATATGAAATTTATCACTAATAGCCATATTTTCAAGGAAATTACAATACCTATAATTTAATAGTTATATTTATTATTATTTCAAATATTCTTTCTTATGAAATAATAATATCTTATTATAATTTATAATACGTTAAAATAATAAATGAATAATTTATTATTTGAAATGTTCTTCCTTATTTCCGAATTACGGAAATTCAGAAATAAGAAAGAACATTTGAAATAATAATAGCTTATTATATTTATAATAAGTTAAAAAATAAATTAATAAATTATTTCAAATGTTTTTCCTTATTTCCGAATTTCCGAAATTCGGAAATAAGAAAGAACATTTGAAATAATAATAAATAACTATTAAATTATAGGCATTGGAATTTTCTTGAAAATATGGCTATTAGTAATAAATTTCATATTTAAGTTCACTAGCAGCCAAACTTTTGAGGAAATTCCAATACCTATAATTTAATAGTTATTAGTTAGTTATTATTTCAAATGTTCTATTTTCGAAATTTCAGATTTCTGAATTTCCTAATTTCCGAATGACCGCAATTACTGCAATTGCCGAATTACCACGAAACTCCAAATTACCACAATTACCACAATTGCCGAATTACCATGAATTTCCGAATTACCACAATTGCCGAATCACCACGAATTTCAGATTTCCAAATGTTTTCATTTCCGAATTTTCGTATTCAGAATTTTTTGAATTTCCAAAAAAATAAAAAAACTAAGACGAAAAAAACTGAATTTTTAATAAATGGTTTTAAACTTGCAGTAACGCACAAAACGATATGGTATTTAACTGGCAGTAACGCACACAAAACAATATGGCGTTAAACTGGCAGTAACGCACACAGAAGTAAATGGCATTAAACTTGCAGTAACACACAAAACAATATTGCGTTAAACTGGCAGTAATGCACACAGAACTATACAGCAATAAACTGGCAGTAATGCACACAGAAGTAAATGGCGTTAAACTTGCAGTAACGCACAAAACTATATGGTGTTAAATTGGCAGTAACGCACACAAAACTATATGGCGTTAAACTGGCAATAACACACACGGAACTATATGGCGTTAAACTGGCAGTAATGCACAGAGAACTATATGGCGTTAAACTGGCAGTAACGCACACAGAAGTAAATGCCGTTAAACTGGCAGTAATGCACACAGAACTATATGGCGTTAAACTGGCAGTAATGCCACACAGAACTATATGGTGTTAAACTGGCAGTAACGCACAAAACTATATAGCATTAAACTGGCAGTAATGCACACAGAAGTAAATGGCGTTAAACTGGCAGTAATGCACACAGAAGTAAATGGCGTTAAACTGGCAGTAACGCATACAGAAGTTAATGGCGTTAAACTTGCAGTAACGCAATCAAATAGACGCTGTTTAACTGTCACTACACTAACATTATCTGAACTGTCCCTACTCTAGCTATACACTAATGTAAAAATTAGTGACACGGTCTCACTACACTACACTGAAACTATCCGAGCTGTCCCTACTCTAGCTGCACACTATGCAAAGCTGAATGATGGTCTTCTTCACTACACTCACGCTATCCCTAGTCTGACACTAAACTAATATACTACATTGACAATTGAAGCACAATAGCACAGTATAGCACACTAACTAATAGCACTGAACAGAGCCCTGTTCTATGTCTCTCCACAGCGAAATCACACTGAAAATGGCTGCCATTGAAAGAATACTTTTATACTGTGGGGCGGGAATGAGCAATGATTGGATAAAGTCACGATGACAGTGTCCAATCATGACTCTGACAGTGCTCGGTGCCTTGATTGGCTGAAGCTTTCACTGCTTCAGCCAATCAGGGTTTGCAATGCACTGTTCAGCACCGTAATGCATTGTGGTCCGTTTGGGGGGGTCGAACGTCCCGTTTGTTCGGCTGCTTGCCGAACGACCGATCAGCGAAAGTTCGGCCCGAACATATGCTCGGACGGAACCGTTACCTCATCTCTAGTGAGGAGTGTTGGACATTTTTCTATTTGGATCAGCATATCATCTTCATTTATATATTGAGCACTATTTGTGGATGAGCAGTAGCAAATATGCTTAGGCCAAAACATAGGAAAGAGTAGCACAAACATTGCAGTTAATGAAGAAAAAGAAGTATAAATTGCAAGTATTCTCCAGTTGAGGGAAAAAGTACCAAGCAGAAAAAAACTGTGCCTATTAAGGGGAAAAAAACGTAATAAACCAGAAAACCACCAGTGGAATGGGTTGATGTTATCTCATACAAGTCATGTAGAAAAGAAAAGAAGCAGATTAGGGAAGGAAGGACGGAGGACGGGAGGTTAGGGGGAAGGTAAAAGAGGGGAAGATCTGTAGACTGCATGGCCGTCCTCCCCAGATGCCATCACAACCAACATCACGAAGGAAAATGGAGATATTGTATCCATGGATCTCAAACCCTCTCGAATCATAAGGAATTATCTCATAGTATAGAAAAAACAGGGTATCCACAGATCTACTGTAAGAGAGATACGGGAATGTGGGGGATTTTTTTGCGAGCCAGTTACAATAGTATACAAAATCACATTAAGCTTAAAAACAACATTTATTAATTCATAGTTAAAAATATATAAATACAATTTAAAATCATGTATACAATGTTGCCAGGTTTGTTATACAACCAACAGGGCCAGAGGTAGTGGTTGGATTGACGCATTTCACCCAGAATTGGGCTTCATCAGGATCCACTTGATGTTTACATAATATTAACTAATGAATAATACAAACAATACATTATTTTATTAGTGTATCTGCAAAATGTTCATTACATATGATCAACCAAAATAGAAAAACACAGTGTACTATACTGTACTATAACATCAAAAAACAAACACCCACAGGCAGGGTGTTTTTTCAGATCACATATATATATATATATACACAGTATCTCACAAAAGTGAGTACACCCCTCACATCTTTGTAAATATTTTATTATATCTTTTCATGTGACAACACTGAAAAAATGACACTTTGGGGTTGATTTACTAAAGCTTGAAAGTGCAAAATTTGGTGCAGCTCCACACAGAAATCAGCTTCAAGGTTTTATTGTCAAAGCTTGATTGAACAAGCTGAGGTTAGAAACTGATTGGCTACCATGCACAGCTGCACCAGTTTTTGCACTCTCCAGCTTTAGTAAATCAACCCCTTTGCTACAATGTAAAGTAGTGAGTGTACAGCTTGTATAACAGTGTAAATTTGCTGCTCCCTCAAAATAACTCAACACACAGCCATTAATGTCTAAACCACTGCAACAAAAGTGAGTATACCCCTAAGTGAAAATGTCCAAATTGGGCACAATTAGCCATTTTCCCTCCCCGTTGTCATGTGACTTGTTAGTGTTACAAGGTCTCAGGTGTGAATGGGGAGGAGGTGTGTTAAATTTGGTGTTATCGCTCTCACTCTCTCATACTGGTGCCTGGAAGTTCAACATGGCACCTTACGGCAAAGAACTCTCTGAGGATCTGAAAAAAAGAATTCTTGATCTACATAAAGATGGCCAAGGCTATAAGAAGATTGCCAAGACCCTGAAACTGAACTGCAGCATGGTGGCCAAAACCATACAGCGGTTTAACAGGACAGGTTCCACTCAGAACAAACCTTGCCATGGTCGGCCAAATAAGTTGAGTGCACGTGCTCAGCGTCATATCCAGAGGTTATCTTTGGGAAATAGACGTATGAGTGCTGCCAGCATTGCTGCAGAGGTTGAAGGGGTGGGGGGTCAGCCTGTCAGTGCTCAGACCATACGCCGCACACTGCATCAATCAATCCCAGAAGAAAGCTTCTTCTAAAGATGATGCACAAGAAAGCCCGCAAACAGTTTGCTGAAGACAAGCAGACTAAGGACATGGATTACTGGTACCATGTTCTGTGGTCTGATGAGACCAAGATAAACGTATTTGGTTCAGATGGTGTCAAGCTTGTGTGGCGGCAATCAGGTGAGGAGTACAAAGACAAGTGTGTCTTGCCTACAGTCAAGCATGGTGGTGGGAGTGTCATGGTCTGGGGCTGCATGAGTGCTGCCGGCATTGGGGAGCTACAGTTCATTGAGGGAACCATGAATGCCAACATGTACTGTGACATACTGAAGCAGAGCATGATCCCCTCACTTCGAAGACTGGGCTGCAGGCAGTATTCCAAGATGATAACGACCCCAAACACACCTCCAACAGAACCACTGCCTTGCTAAAGAAGCTGAGGGTAAAGGTGATGGACTGGCCAAGCATCTCTCCAGACCTTGGGCGTCTGTGGGGCATCCTAAAATGGAAGGTGGAGGAGCGCAAGGTCTCTAACATCCACCAGCTCTGTGATGTCGTCATGGAGGAGGGGAAGAGGACTCCAGTGGCAACCTGTGAAGCTCTGGTGACCTCCACTGTTATACAAGCTGTACACTCACTACTTTACATTGCAGCAAAGTGTAATTTCTTCAGTGTTGTCACATGAAAAGATAGAATAAAATATTTACAAAAATGTGAGGGTGTATTCACTTTTGTGAGATACTGTACATAATGAACAAACAAACCAAATATCCAGTACATTAACATTAATAAAAAACGCATGCAGATGGAAATGGAAAGGATTCATGACATGAATAGACCCCCCCCCCAAAAAAATTATGGGGACTTGTAATAATACAATGTGAATGTGATGTGTGTACATATACAATAATACAACAAAAAAGAGAACAAGCAAATATACATAATAAAAAAAACAACAAATGTCCTTTATGGCTGAGTATTTATCACCGGAGACGATGGAAGTCC
Organism: Glandirana rugosa; assembly: GCA_018402905.1. Classification (NCBI taxonomy): domain Eukaryota; kingdom Metazoa; phylum Chordata; class Amphibia; order Anura; family Ranidae; genus Glandirana; species Glandirana rugosa. Next base: position 36,646 of record BLSH010103640.1, on the reverse strand, counting down.
AAACACAGTGAGAGAGGCAAATAATCATGCTTACCAAAAATGTAACACCGCCAATTTGAAAATTCTCACTTAGGGGTGTATTCACTTTTGTTGCCAGCGGTTTAGACATTAATGGCTGTGTGTTGAGTTATTTTGAGGGGACAGCAAATTTACACTGTTATACAAGCTGTACACTCACTACTTTACATTGTAGCAAAGCGTCATTTCTTCAGTGTTGTCACATGAAAAGATAGAATAAAATAGTTACAAAAATGTGAGGGGTGTACTTACTTTTGTGAGAAACTGTATATAATATGCGTGTGTGTGTGAATATATAAAATATCATTACATCTGAGTGCGGATCCAATGGTTTGTTATTATTGATTGATTGGGTCCCCAGAGAGCCTCCCTACTTACATCAGGGTGTCAGTAGAGCAGAGTTTGGTGTCAGTAGAGAAGTAGAAGTTGCCAGTAGGGCAGAGGACGGTGTCAGTAGAGCAGTGGATGGTGTCAGTAGAGCAGTGGATGGTGTCAGTAGAGCAGTGGATGGTGTCAGTAGGGCAGTGTCTCCAGACCTAAACCCTATTGAGCATCTGTGAGGCATCCTCAAATGGAAGGTGGAGGAGTGCAAGGTCTCTAACATCCACCAGCTCTGTGATGTCGTCATGGAGGAGGGGAAGAGAACTCCAGTGGCCCCCTGTGAAGCTCTGATGAACTCCATGCCCAAGAGGGTTAAGGCAGTGCTGGAAAATAATGGTGGCCACACAAAATATTGACACTTTGGGCCCAATTTGGACATTTTCACTTAGGGGTGTACTCACTTTTGTTGCCAGCGGTTTAGACATTAATGGCTGTGTGTTGAGTTATTTTGAGGGGACAGCACATTTACACTGTTATACAAGCTGTACACTCACTACTTTACATTGTAGCAAAGTGTCATTTCTTCAGTGTTGTCACATGAAAAGATCTAATAAAACATTACAAAAATGTGAGGGGTGTACTTACTTTTGTGAGATACTGTGTATATATATATACGTGATCCGACTCTTCCGGGTATCAGGCACGCATGACCGTCGCTGGCAGCTCGCTTCTGCTGTGATTACACACAGCGGAAGCCGATCGGGGTGCACGGTACCCAATGTCCTCAAGCACCCGCCGATCGCGAGGCAGAGAGACAGAACTGTGATCTGTCTATGTAAGCAAGACAGATTGCCGTTCTGACAAGAGGGATGGGATGGAATTTGTGTCCCTGCGAAGAAGGGAACAAATGATATCTCTTCCCCTAGTAAAAGCACATAACACAGTATAGTATAACATTGGCTAGGCACCCCTTTGATCTCTGATGTTAACCCCTTCCCAGCCAGTGTCAGTAGTACAGTGACAGTGCACATTTTTTTTAGCACTGATCACTGCATTAGTGTCACTGGTTCCCACAAAGTGTCAGAACACTGAAGAGAGAAGTTCCGTATTTTGTTAGAGACCTGTTAAACACCTTCAGATGATATGAGCTCCAAATTCTATTTTTTTTTATTATTTTTTAATTTTTTTTTATTTATTATTTATTATTTTTTTATTATTATTTTTAATATTTATTGAGAACATTTTTTTTTTTTTTTGTAATTACGGTAGAGCGACACTCATAGCCAGCAGTGTTTGCTCTTCACTTATCAAAGCATCAACTTATATATAATTTCACCAACACATCAACTCATAGGAAAAGGAGAAGCCCCCTCGAGTTGTTTATCCCAACTATATATGTTATGCAAGGTTGTTTGTCACACAAGCTAAAGCGGCCGTCTTCGCTCCATTTACACAAAATGTACAATGCAACCATATATTGAATTATTATCATAACTAATACATAGTAACCTATCATTATCTATGTGTACTATTAATAACTAATATTTTTGAATAACTAATATTTTTTAATGCACAATCAATGTTTATAATAGGTAGAGTAATATTAACCATTATTAATGTATACTGTGATATCAACCAGTAAGGATCATATATTGTCCCTATACAGCATCCACCGCAATATCGCAGTCCCGCTATAAGTCGCTGAGTGCCGCCATTACTAGTAATAAATAAATATATAAATAAATAAGTAAATAAAACTTTTGTGCAAACCAATCAATATACGCTTATTGGGATTTGTTTTACTAAAAACACGTAGCAGAATACATATCGGCCTAAATTTATGACGAAAATTGATTTTTTCCATTTTTTTTTTTATTGGATATGTTTTATAGCAGAAAGTAAAAAGAAACAATTGTTTTTTTTTTTTTTTTTTCCATAATAGCGCAAAAAATGAAACCCACAGAGGCGATCAAATACGACCAAAAGAAAAACCCCACAAATTTTATTTGGGTACAGCGTTGCACAACTGCGTAATTGTCAGTTAACCACTTCAGCCCCGGACGGATTTCCCATGTTAGGACCAGAGCACCTTTTGTGATTCGGCACTGCGTCGCTTTAACTGACAATTGTGCGGTCATGCGACATTGCACCCAAACGAAATTGACGTCCTTTTTTTCCCACAAATAGAGCTTTCTTTTGGTGGTATTTGATCACTGCTGTGTCATTTCTGATCACCGCTATAAACAAAAAAAGAGCAACAATTTTGCAAAAAAAAAAAAATATTTCTTACTTTTTGCTAAAATCCAAATCCAAAATAAAAAAAAAAAAAAAAAAAATGTATTCATCGGTTTTGGTCGATTTATATTCTTCCTCATATTTCTGGTTAAAAAAAAAAATCGCAATAGGCGTTTATTGATTGGTTTTGCACAAAAGTTGCCGTGTTTACGAACGATGAGAATTAATTTATGGGGTTTTTATTTATTTAAATCATTTTACTAGTAATGGCGGCGGGCATATTGGACAATTTTGACACTTTTTTTGGGACCATTGGCATTCATACAGAGATCAGTGCTATGAAAATGCATTGATTGCTGTATAAATGTCACTGGCAGGGAAGGGGGCGCTCTAAGGGTTAACTGTGTTCCCTGGGATGTGTTACTAACTGTATGGGGGCTTGGCTGAGAGTGATCGCGGATTCCATATACAGGGAGCCTACGATCACATTCCTCCCCCCTGACAGAACGGGGATCCGCTTGTTTACATTAGCGGTCCCTGTTCTGTCACTGCGGGGGAGCGATCGCGGGTAGCCAGCGGACATTGAGTCCGCCCTACCCACTCCCTGGCTACCCTGTAACACAGTGAGCGCTGCCGGAGCTCACGATCCGCAATCTCTCAGCCGCCGCCAGGTGATGGCGGTTTGCGATATCGAGCCACATCGGGCGGTCGGCAACTGGTTAAAGTAATGCACTGCCGTATCGCAGAAAATGACCCGATCATGAAGGGGTGGGGGTAAATATTACAGAGGTCAAGTCGTTAATAGAATAGAATATAAAAATGTATTTGGGTACAGCGTTGCACAACTGCGCAATTGTCAGTGCTGTATCGCAAAAAATGGCCTGGTCATGAAGGGGGGGGTAAATATTACAGGGTCAAGTGGTTAATAGCATAGAATATAAACTAAAGAAAAAGAAATGAATAGAAAATAAATGAATAGAATAGAGCAGAATAGAATAGAGTCAATATAGCCATCTTCCGAAATTCGAGTGTCAAAATTCGAATTTCAAATTTCGAATTGATTTGAAAATAACGAATACATGCAACAAATCCGAATATACGAAACAAATTCCAAAAACCAATCATTCTAACATAATAACAAATAGGACACAACAAAATGATTAACCTAACAAACCAATACGAAACCAAACAAATGTTTCTGCCATGCGCATCTCTCACCAATATTGAGTTTTACAGAAAATGACAGCAGCTGCAGATTGAAGAGGAAAGATCATTTTTATTAACATTCAAGTATTATATGACTTGTGTAGCCATTGTATACTCTCTATTATTATATTTATTTATTCTCTGCTATTTTTCTTCCACGAATGTGGAGTTACCCTTTAAGGAAAGGCAGCTGGACTGCGGCGGTGGTTCTATGTAAAAATTTAATGGGTCACCCAACTGCTTATGCAACTGTTGGCCCAGATGGAATGCCATGCTTGTATTGTGCAAATTACGTAGGTGGGACTTATCCCCGAGCTGTCACTGTTTACTTCCAAAGAAATTCTTACTTGTATTTTTCTTGGGGCATTTATTATTTATAGCTGGTGTGAAATGTCAGCTTGTTCCATACATACTAATAGTTCAACTATTTCAAATACTTCTTTACAGCCAAAATCCGGCTAGCTTTGTTTTTCACCTTGCACACCTCTTTTTGCAGTGTCCTAAATCTATCAACAATGGCTGTCTATAAAGACAATATGTTTTGGTGGGTTACATATACAGTGAAAGCGGTATTACATTCAAAAGCAAACATTTATTATATCGCAGCTGACCAATTCTCAGATATGGTGGCTGCATTTGTTTTTCTTTTTATGCTTTCATTCTTTACTTTCACTTGATCATCCAGCCAGTGAGCCTGTTATTTTTCAACAGAACAAGCCGTCCTGCAAAGGTAACAGAGTGTCGAGACAAACAGTGGCGTCACTAGGGGGGGGTGCGAACCGCACCCGGGTGACATCCACCAAAGAAGTAACGCCCATCTGCAGGGGCACAGCCACTGCGCCATTGACACTGATCCGCATCTCTCGCGGGTTGTCCCTGCTGTCCCAGCTGTCTCACACAGCATAGCTGACCGAAGCCGGACACAGGAGGGGGACAGAGTAACTGGGAAGAGGGGAAGGGGCAAGTTAAAAAAGTTGGAGGAGTGATTGTGGGGAGGTTAAGAGGATATGTGCTGGGGCACTTTGGGAGGGGAAAGGACTTATGCTAGAGTTGGGGGGTTGGATTTAAAATCCGACCCCCCCCCCCCACAAGAGCATAAACTCTCACCCCTCTCACCCTCGCCGCCCCCCAGCACATATCTCCTCTCCCAAAATGCCTCCCCAGCACATAATAGACCCCACCACCTCCTTACTCGCACAAGTGGAGAGGGGTGTGTGTACTGAGGGAGGGGGGTCTTTACTGCAGGGAGGGGTCTAGACTGGGGGAGGAGGGTCTGTACTTAGTGGAGGAGGATCTGGACTGTGGGACAGGGGGTCTATACTTAGTGGAGAGGGGTGTGTATATTGAGGGAGAGGGAGTCAGGTCTGGGGAGGGTGATCCATGTCTGTGAGGATAGGGACAGGTCTGGGGGGTTGATTCATGTCTGGGGGGAGGGAGTTATATGTGTGGGGAAAGGTGATTCATAT
>BLSH010103640.1:10524-27732 GCA_018402905.1 Glandirana rugosa | reverse complement strand
TTGTTACAATGTATGAATGCCGCTCACAGCGTGCGTTCCAACAACAGGAAATGACGTCCACGGCACCCTCAAACCGGAAATTCCGTCGACACGTTTCGCAGAACAGGTCTGTTGATGACGCCTGTGAGCGGGCGAAACGCGTCAACGTTATTTCCGGTTTGAGGGTGCCGTGGACATCATTTCCTGTTGTTGGAACGCACGCTGTGAGCGGCATTCATACATTGTAACAAGCGGATTTTAACCACTTGCCGACCGTCAATCGGCAATTGACGGCGGCAAAGTGGCTCTGTAACGCGGATCGCCGTCATATGACGGCGGCCGCGTGATCGTGTCTAGTGAGCGCGCGCGCGCCGCCGGAGGAGCGCCCGCGCGCTCACTGTGTACGGGGAGGGCTGGGGAGCGGGTGCGGCGGCTTCGATTGCCACCGGCTACCCGCGATGGCCCCCCCGGAGCGAAGGAGCGGAGGTCCGTGTAAGTAAACACGGACCTCCGCTCTGTGAAGGGGGAAGGGCTGTGATCACAGCCTTCCTGTACATGAAGGCTGTGACCACTTCCCTTCCCCAGCTAGGGCAGTCCCCCCACAGTTAGAACACGCCCAGGGAACATAGTTAACCCTTAGAGCGCCCCCTGCAGGTTAACCCCTTCACTGCCAATGGCATTTACACAGTAATCAGTGCATTTTTATAGCACTGATCGCTGTATAAATGCCAATGGTCCCAAAAAAGTGTCAAAATGGTCCGACATGTCCGCTGAAATATCGCAGTACCGCTAAAAATCGCAGATCAACGCCATTATTAGTAAAAAATAAAAAAAAAATAAAAACCCCAAAAATGAATTCTCATCACCCGTAAACGCGACCACTTTTGCGCAAACCAATCAATAAACGCCAATTGCGATTTTTTTTTATCACAAATATGTGGAAGAATATAAAATCGGCCAAAAACGGTGAAAAAAATGTTTTTTTATATTTTTTTTTTTGGATTTGTATTTTAGCAAAAAGTAAGAAATTTGGGTTTTTTTGCAAAATTGTCGCTCTTCTTTTGTTTATAGCGGCGATCAGAAATGACGCAGAGGGGATCAAATACCACCAAAAGAAAGCTCTATTTGTGGGGAAAAAAAGGACGCAAATTTCGTTTGGGTACAACGTCGCACGACCGCGCAATTGTCAGTTAAAACGACGCAGCGCCGAATCGCAAAAAGGGCTCCGGTCCTAAAGCTGGAAATCCTTCCGGTCCTTAAGTGGTTAAAAGCCTATCTTGTAAGTAATTTTTTATCTTGCGAAATTAAACAAGCCAAATAGTACTTCACTATTGTTGGGTTCTCTTTTCTTCCACAACACATGGTGGTTCATCGTTGATCATATGAGATATTACTCGGGACAACCTCGGCCCATGGTCATCTGATTGTATACAGCGTTACCTGATCCCCAGACTGAAAAGCTGGGGGTCATGGTGTTGTGGTGAGTAGGATTCTTTTGGGGGTTTCCTCCCTCCTACACGTGTGGAGCACATTGGCACTTGGAAAGGAAAAAAATTGTTTTCAGCAACACAGCGCACTCCGTCACTTTATTATGGACTATTGTATCACCATGAATGTATCATTTACAAGCACTTTATTATGTTATCACATATTATATGGATTCATATTTTGGTTTATTTATATTTTCATTCATTTCTTATATATAATTTTAACGTGCTAGCGCTACAATACCTGTTTTGTTAGATTCGATGAGTATTCACTCAATTTGTAGCAGCTGCATTTAATTCACTAAAGTGCTTTTATCCATTAGCGCAAACTTTTTTCTTATCTCTGACTACTATTGCACAATACATAACTTATTAGGCGCTGCAGTGGTTGTGCTTACCTTATCTATGATATATACACTGCTCAAAAAATTTAAAGGAACACTTTTTTTCTTTTCAAATATTTTTTCATATATTTTTATTGAATCCCGAAAAAGGCAAATCCAAGTCATTACAGTAATAATATGAGAACATTAAAACATCCAGGTACATATTTATGACATGTCCAATATATATAAAAACTATTTCCTGAAGTACATAAATCTCAGGTAGGTATCACCATAAAACATGTCAGATTTTTTATTCATCAGTTTTCATGAATCCTGGTAGGTTAGAGAGTTTCGGAGCTGCCCCGCTTCTTTTTCCTTTTTTGTAAAAAACAAAAGTAGAGATAGAATAGAAATATTAAGACGAGGAAATAAGGGGGGGGGGGAGAAAAAAAAAAGGTAGGGGGGAGAAATAAGTCCAGGATGACGATGGGTTATGCTATCGGAGACAGCTAACCAATATGGCCTATCAGGGAAGTCATGACCCCAAAAGAGCTGCTCCTTCCTCGGAAAATACAAACATATTCCATAGTCCCCAAGTCTTGGAATATTTTTCATGTTTATGCTGTGCTGTAAGTACCAAGTCCTCCATTTTGTTTAGGTCTTTCACTTTATGAAGACAGCTCCCAGTGGTCGATGGCAATGGTTTTTTCCAATGAAGAGGAATGCAGGGCTTGGTGGCATTCAATAGGTGAAGTACAACTGCTTTTTTATGCATTTTTGCAGGAATTGTGCAAACACGTAACAAAAAGAAGGCTGGATCAACAGGAATCTTGTAGTCCGTGAATTTTTTAGTAATTTTCAGGACCTCCGCCCAAAAGTACTTCAACCTTGGACAGGACCAGAATATATGAATTTGCGTTCCTCTTCCCTTCTGGCATCTCCAGCAACGATTGGTTGTATTTGGATAGAATTTATGTGACATATGAGGAGTCTGATACCATCTCGTCAAAATTTTAAAGTTGGTTTCCTGAATTTTTGTACAAATCGATGATTTTAGGGCAAATCTAATAATGTTTTGTTGTTGGACCTTTGTGAATTTACAGTTTATCTCCAATTCCCATTGTCTCCCATTGCAGGTAGGTGTGGTTGATCGGGGGAAGTGCTTAACAGATTATACATTTTAGATAAAACTTGCGGTAAGGTCCCTTCATCTGAGCAATATTCCTCAAAAGTTGTTAAGTGCCAACCCAAATTCTGAGGATTGGGAAAGGATTGTAGAAAATGGTGTAGTTGAAGAGCATTCCAGAAGGGAAGCCGGAAGGGGTCTGTGTCATTCATTAAAGATGTCATAGACGGCCAATGTTCCATCATGCTTAATCTTGGCCTGATTGGTGTAGTGTCCTGAACATCGAGGTACCAAGTCCCAGGGGAAACTGTGGGTTTCCTAGTATAGGGAACAAGGGGGATTCTTGGGTAGTGAGGGAAGCCTGTTTAGTTACGTGTGTGCCTATACCAAGCCTGGTTCCCATTAGAGGGTATGATTTTACCTCTGTCGGTAAAGTATTGTAACACCATAGGGCTCCTTTTAGCGGGATGTCTGTTTGACCTTGCTCTATTTGTGCCCAAAGTTTGGTGCTGTGGTGATGGCGCCAATCAATGAACCTTCCGAGATGGGTAGCCTGATAATATTTTCGGACATCTGGAAGTGCTAGTCCTCCATATCGTTTGGGTAGCGAGAGTTGATGGCGGGGAAGGCAAGGTTTTTTGCGTGCCCAAATAAATCTAATGAAAAGTGATTGCACTTGTTTAAAATATTGGGTAGGTATCCCTATTGGTAGGGCTTGGAAAAGGTAGAGACATTTTGGTAATATGCGCATCTTTAATAGGTTACATCTACCAAACCATGAATTTGTACCCATAGGCCAGGACTCCAATAGAATACATGTTTTGGACAGTAAAGTTAAGTTCATACGTACGAGCTGATTTGGAGAGAATAAAGGTCGCCAAATATTTTAATGCTGAGTCTGTCCATTTAAACTTGAAGCTTGATCTGAAATTCAGAAGAAGGGTGGGAGAAATCTCAACTCCCATAGCTTCTGACTTATTAAAATGTATCTTCAAAGTGGAAAGGGCACCATAATGCTCAAATTCTCATAGGAGGTTTGGAAGCGACACTGCTGGGTTTGTCAGAAAGAACATCAGGTCATCAGCATATGCTGACTTTTTGTGTTGTTCCCTTACAACGGTTGGCCCCATGATGTTCGGGTGTAGCTGAACTTTGCAGAGGAATGGCTCCAACGATAAGGCAAAAAGAAGGGGGGGGGCAGTGGACACCACTGTCTAGTCCCGTAGTCCAACTCCTCCAGGATGCTACATCAATAGGTGCCATTGCCAGAAGGTTTGCTGTGCCTCCCAGCACAGTCTCAAGAGCATGGAGGAGATTCCAGGAGACAGGCAGTTACTCTAGGAGATGAAAGGTCCTAACCCATCAGCAGGACCAGTATCTGCTCCTTTTTTGCAAAGAGGAACAGGAAGAGCACTGCCAGAGCCCTACAAAATGACCTCCAACAGGCCACTGGCTTGAATGTCTCTGACCAATTCAGAAACAGACTTCATAAGGGTGGCCTGAGGGCTTCTAGTGGGCCCTGTGCTCACTGCCCAGCACCGTGGAGCTCGATTGGCATTTGCCATTGAACACCAGAATTGGCAGTGCTTTTCACAGATGAGAGCAGGTTCACCCTGAGCACATGTGACAGACGTGAAAGGGTCTGGAGAAGCCATGGAGAACATTATGCTGCCTGTAACAACGTTCAGCATGACCGGTTTGGTGGTGGGTTAGTGATGGTCTGGGGAGGCAAATCTATGGAGGATAATATTGTAAAACCTAATAATCTGCGCTGTGGAATTGTGAAATCAAACAATATGTGTACACCCACCAATATTGTAAGCAATAAGTGCAAAAAAGACTCTGGGGCACCTGTACTCAGGAAGAACTTGCCTATAACAAATGTTAACAATAATCAGTGCCAACCCAGATGATGTATATCAAAAACGTGATATCAAATCAAATAACATAAAGTCCAAAATGTCCAAAAAAGATAACTGTATCCAAACTGCATAGAAGTGACAATGTGCAAAAAAGTGCTCTTCAGTGCTCCATATATAATTGTGCTCTTGGTGACAAGTGCCCAATGTGACCCTCTCGTGCCCTCACTCACCAGATCAAATGGACCTACTGCTTTTCAGTCAGCATATCATAAAGGCTAGGGTCTGGTGAGAATGAAGATCTTGATCACACATGGACTACAGGGAAGGCCTGGCTTGTAACCAACACTTGGATCCAGGGAGCTCAGAAAATAAAAAGAAATTCCATAGTGCAGACTGTAGTAAAAAGTTTATTGCGCATAAAAAATGCTACTTACAGGATAAAAGCAGAAAGCCAGCATGAAGAACAAGCGATTGTGTGGTATGAACGACCGTGCTGAAGATAGCATGCTGATCGCGTGGAACGAACGATCATTCTGGAAATGGCGTGCGTTCCACCTCGGAACCAACCGGCGGAAGTGACGGCAACAACTGTGATGGACCGGAAGTGACGTCAACACGTTTCGCTCTAAAGATAGAGCGTCATCACGGACACGGAGCGTGGTCCGTGATGGCGCTCTATCTTTAAAGCGAAACGCGTTGACGTCACTTCCGGTCTGTCAGGTCTTGTTCTTCATGCTGGCTTTCTGCTTTTATCCTGTAAGTAGCATTTTTTATGCGCAATAAACTTTTTACTACAGTCTGCACTATGGAATTTCTTTTTATTTTCTGAGCTCCCTGGATCCAAGTGTTGGTTACAAGCCGGGCCTTCCCTGTAGTCCATGTGTGATCAAGATCTTCATTCTCACCAGACCCTAGCCTTTATGATCTGCTGACTGAAAAGCAGTAGGTCCATTTGATCTGGTGAGTGAGGGCACGAGAGGGTCACGTTGGGCACTTGTCACCAAGAGCACAGTTATATATGGAGCACTGAAGAGCACTTTTTTGCACATTGTCACTTCTATGCAGTTTGGATACAGTTATCTTTTTTGGACATTTTGGACTTTATGTTATTTGATTTGATATCACGTTTTTGATATACATCATCTGGGTTGGCGCTGATTATTGTTAACAAATCTATGGAGGGACACACAGACTTCTACAGGCTACACCAGCCTTTCTCAACCTTTTCAACACCGAGGAACCCTTGAAATAATTCTCCGGTCTCGGGGAGCCCCTGCTAAAAATTAAAAATCTACAACTCATGATACATTAGTGTGATGGTCAATGGGAAGAATGCTCCTTAGGCCCCTTTCACACTGGTTTATCCATTTGCGGAGTCCACTCTGCTCAGCAGGGATCGATCCGCTGATCTCCGCTGAGCAGGCTGATGACAGATCCATGTGCAGGGATCAGCCGCAGTGTGGAGCCGCAGATCTGTCAGAGCCCCGCTCTCCACTATGGAGATCGGATATCCGATCCTACAGGCAGATAGAAAATAAGATTTCCATCCATCTGGTGGATTTCACGAACAGGATCGGATCGGATAGCGGCGGATGTCAGCGGACATGTCACCGCTGACATCCGCCGCTCCATAGGGCTGCATGGAGCATCTGTTCAGGTCCGCCTGAAAAACGGACAGCCCGCGTGAAAGAGGCCTACACTTGTGGTCATTCGGAAGAATTACCCCTTACAGATAGCCAAAAATATCAATGTCATTGGAAATTTATCTGAGAAGTAGAAATTGACCATTACTCAAGGAACCCCTAGCAACCTCTGGAGGAACCCTAGGGTTCCATGGAACCCTGGTTGAGAAACCTTGGGCTAGACAATGGCACCCTAACTGCCATTAGGTATTGGGATGAAATCCTTGGACCCATTGTCAGACCCTACGTTGGTGCAGTGGGTCCTGGGTTCCTCCAGGTGCCCGGCCTCATGTGGCGAGAGTATGCAGCCAGTCCCTGGAGGATGAAGGAATTGATAGCATTGAATGACCCTCACGCTCTCCTGACCTAAATCCAATAGGTCCAGCCGACGCCATCAGTTTGCACCTCAGTCTGTTCAGGAGCTCAGTGATGGCCTGGTCCAGATCTGGGAGAAAATACCCCAGGACACCATCCTTCGTCTCATTAGGAGCATGCCCCGATGTCAGGCATGCATGCAAGCATGTGGGGGCCATACAAACGACTGAGGACCATTTTGAGTTGCTGCAATGAAATTTCAGCAAAATGGACCAGCCTGCTGCATCATTCTTTCACTTTGATTTCCATTTCCATCAAACGATGTGGCATCCTTTCCTTCCTAACATGTTACCCTTTCCATAGCAGTATAGATCCAAACACATTACCCAGTTCATACCAGTATAGATCCTAACACATTACCCAGTCCATACCAGTATAGATCCTAACACATTACCCAGTCCATACCAGTATAGATCCTAACATATTACCCAGTTCATACCAGTATAGATCCTAACACATTACCCAGTCCATGCCAGTATAGGTCCTAACACATTACCCAGTCCATGCCAGTATAGATCCTAACACAATACCCAGTCCATGCCAGTATAGATCCTAACACATGACCCAGCCCATACCAGTATAGATCCTAACACATTACCCAGTCCATACCAGTATAGATCCTAACATATTACCCAGTCCATACCAGTATAGATCCTACACATTACCCAGTCCATACCAGTATAGATTCTAACACATTACCCAGTCCATACCAGTACAGATCCTAACACATTACCCAGTCCATACCAGTATAGATCCTAACACAATACACAGCCCATGCCAGTATAGATCCTAACACATTACCCAGTCCATACCAGTATAGATCCTAACACATTACCCAGTCCATACAAGTATAGATCCTAACACGTTACCCAGTCCATACCAGTATAGATCCTAACACATTACCCAGTCCATACCAGTATAGATCCTAAACACATTACCCAGCCCATGCCAGTATAGATCCTAACACATTACCCAGTCCATACCAGTATAGATCCTAACACATTACCCAGTCCATACCAGTATAGATCCAAACACATTACCCAGTCCATACCAGTATAGATCCTAACATGTTACCCAGTCCATACCAGTATAGATCCTAACACGTTACCCAGTCCATACCAGTATAGATCCTAACACATTACCCAGTCCATACCAGTATAGATCCTAACACGTTACCCAGTCCATACCAGTAAAGATATTAACACATTACCCAGTCTATACCAGTATAGATCCTAACACATTACCCAGTCCATACCAGTATAGATCCTAACACATTACCCAGTCCATACCAGTATAGATCCTAACTTTACCCAGTCCATTCCAGTATAGATCCTAACATGTTACCCAGTCCATACCAGTATAGATCCTAACACGTTACCCAGTCCATACCAGTATAGATCCTAACACATTACCCAGTCCATACCAGTATAGATTCTAACACGTTACCCAGTCCATACCAGTATAGATCCTAACACGTTACCCAGTCCATACAAGTATAGATCCTAACACATTACCCAGTCCATACCAGTATAGATCCTAACACGTTACCCAGTCCATACCAGTAAAGATATTAACACATTACCCAGTCTATACCAGTATAGATCCTAACACATTACCCAGTCCATACCAGTATAGATCCTAACACATTACCCAGTCCATACCAGTATAGATCCTAACTTTACCCAGTCCATTCCAGTATAGATCCTAACACATTACCCAGTCCATACCAGTATAGATCCTAACACATTACCCAGTCCATACCAGTATAGATCCTAACAAATTACCCAGTCCATACCAGTATAGATCCTATCACATTACCCAGTCCATACCAATATAGATCCTAACACATTACCCAGTCCATATCAGTATAGATCCTATCACATTACCCAGTCCATACCAGTATAGAGCCTAACACATTACCCAGTCCATACCAGTATAGATCCTAACACATTACCCAGTCCATACCAGTATAGATCCTAACACATTACCCAGTCCATATCAGTATAGATCCTAACACATTACCCAGTCCATATCAGTATAGATTCTAACACATTACCCAGTCCATACCAGTATAGATCCTAACACATTACCCAGTCCATATCAGTATAGATCCTAACACATTACCCAGTCCATATCAGTATAGATATCCAGCATGAGATTTTTCCCCATTCAGATCTGATGTGTTTCCAAAGTGTTCCTGTAATTTTTTTGAGCGGTGTATATTGTGGTCATTGAGGTTCGGTGGGATGGCCCCTTGAAATCCATTTTAATGTACCCTTGTGCTCTTTCACTTGTGAATAGGCGCGTGACAAACCATCTCTAACTATGGGCTATTTTAACCACTTCAGCTCCAGAAGGTTTTACCCCCTTCATAATGAGGGGAATTTTTGTTATTCAGCATTGCGCTACTTTTACTGGTAATTGTGTGGTTATGCATTGCTGTAACCAAAGTAAATTTATATCATTATTATCGCCCACATAGAGCTTTTTTTTTACTGGTATTTGATCTCCACTGGGTTGTTTATTGTTTATTATATGAATGTAAAAAAGACTGAAAATTTGGAAAAAAAAACAATATTTTTTACTTTCTGCTGTAAAACTTATCCAATAGAAAAAAGAATGAAAAAAAATCAAATGTCCTCATAGGTTTAGACGAAAATGTATTCTGCTACATGTCTTTGGTAAACAAAAATCCCAGTAAGCATATATAGATTGGTTTGTGTGAAAGTTATAGCATCTGCAAACTATGGGATATATGCTTGAATTTTCATTCATTTATTTTTTTTATAGCAGTAACCGCTGTGATCAGCGACTTATAATGGTACTGCTATAGTGCGGCAGGAAATATGACACTAACTGATGCTGGGGGGAACTGACTGTCTGCCACTGATATCTCCAGTAACAGTCATTCAGTGATCTGTGATAATACTATACAATGTCACTGTACTAATGACACTGGCTGGGAAGGGGTTAACATCTCGGGGTTTTACTAAAAATCTCTTTGTTCCTTCTCCCTATCTTTGCAGGAAGAAGAAACAAAGAGATTATTCCTTCTGTATAGAGCTCTGTGTTGTTTGTCAACACAGGGCTCTGGGCTGTGATTGGACAGAGCTGATCAGCAGGTTCCAGCCATGAATCATTAGCTGTAACCTGCTGACAAAATCCTGTTGTGTCTAATCACAACGGGTGTCAGCGGGGGGGGGGGGGAGGGGGTGCACGTGCCCTGTACCCAGAAGAGGCCAGAGATGTACAGGCACATGGCTGTGCCCGTAGGAGCCGCCCTTCCACAGTACAATGAGGGCGGATGGTCATAAAGTTGTTAAGCTTGCGTTTGGGGGGGACAGTAAAAATATGCAGTTGAGACATTATTTTTACTGCCACCCCTTAAGCTGTAAAGGCAGCCAGACAGACTACACATGCCATGGCAGCACTGCCACTGAATGCAACCAATTCAACCGACCACCCTGCATCCATGTACAGCACTCATATTTGTGGTGTGGCATTTACAGTGTTAAAAGAAGTGATGAGGAAAGGACATGTCACTTGTCAAATGCCTTTAGAAAATTATTCGCCGCGGATCACTTTTCAGAGGAGCGGCAAGATCTATCACTTGTAACTTATGTAAGGAATGCCGGATTACTTGACGTGTTATGTAAAAGGCTGTGAGGTTTAACAAGTCTAGTTGGGTTAGATCTTCTGCATTCTGACAGCAGTAAAAACTTAAATATTGGATGAAGGATTGAAGTGCAGCTCTATTTATAAAAGTCTAGAATGATATTTTATTGAGGATCACCAAGACAATGCATGTCAGGGGTTATGAAAATCCCCCTTTTTCAGGGCTAAAGACCCTGGCATATTCTGACACTTTTTGTTTATATGTAAGATTGATTTTTTTTTTTGCTAGAAAGTTACTTAGAACCCCCAAACATTATATATTTTAAGCAGAGGCCCTAGAGAATAAAATAGTGGGTTTTGCCATTTTTTTTATGTCACACCGTATTTGCACAGCAGTTTTTCAAATGCATTTTCTTGGGGAAAAATGCACTTTAATTAATTTTAATGCACAAAAACACAATATAACATTGAATTTTATGATAAAATATAAAAGATGGTGTTACACTGAGTAGATAGATACCAAACATGTCATGCTGTAAAATACTGCACACTCGTGGAATGGTGCCAAACTATGGAACTTTAAAATCTCCATAGGCGGCACTTCAAAAGCCTTTACAGGTTATCCATTTAGAGCAGTGGTTCTCAACTCCGGTCCTCGGGACCCACCAACAGGCCAGATTTTAAGTATTACCTTGGGGAGATGCAGACTAGAATATCGCAATCACTGAGCAGCAAATGATATCACCTGTGATGTATTTCAGTTATCCTGCAAACCTGGCCTGTTAGTGGGTCCCGAGTTGAGAACCACTGATTTAGAGTTACAGAGGACGTCTGGTGCTAGAATTATTGCTCTCACTCTGACTTTCACGGCGATACCTCACATGCGTGGTGAGATTGCCAGTTCTGTATGTGTGCAGGACCAATGCATGCATTCACCTTTGCATGTGAACAGAGTGTAATGGGGCCGCTTTGAAATATATATTATTTATTTGATTTGATTTTTTTTTATGTGTACACTGTCTCTAGTTTTTTATCACTTTTATTGCTATCACAAGAAATAAACGGTGACAGGTCCTCTTTACTGAGACATCCGGGGTCTATTAGACCTCTCCCCTGCCCTTAAAAGCATCTGATCAAATGGATCTTGGTGTAATCAGATGCCATAGGCGTGCACAGGGGGGGTTCCAGGTGTGCCTGGGCACATACTAATCTCTCTGTGCAGTGACGACTACACCTACTGCCCAGGCGTCCCCCCATGCTGCCCTCCCACAGTGCTGCTGGCTTCCCTCCTCTCCTCCTGGCTGCTGCGGGGAATGTTTCAGGATGAAGATCGTTCATAATTGTTTACTATGCTTCAGTGTGTAAATGAACAGAAAGACGCTCAGCACAGAACACTTCCCATCATAGGTGTGCGCAGGGGGTGTGCCAGTTGTGCCTGGGCCCACCCTAATCACTATGTACACTGCCGATTCCTCCTTCTACATGGGCTCCCCCACCCCTTGTTGCCCCCGCCCCACAGTACTGCTGGATTCTCCCCTCACCTCTCATGTTTCAGGATGGAGAGTGAGTGAAGGGGCAAGTAAATATGTTATTTACTGGCCCCTTCCTTTTCTCAATAAACACATTGAACACACTTGCTCACTGTGTCCATTCATAGCTGTAACATAGTGAACTGTTTACTATGCTTCGGTTTGTGACTGAACAGGAAGCCGCTCAGCACAGAGCACTTCCCATTCATTCCCTGTCCAGTGCAGCTGAGGCTGCAGAGAAAGGCATGCGTGTTTGAGCTTTGGGGTGCACAGCCTAATGCAATAGGCTGCGTACACCTATGTTAGATGCTTTTAAGGGCAAAGGAGAGATCTGGAGTCTAACAGACCCCAGATGTCTCAATAAAGACGACGTGTCATTGGTTATGAAATATATAGAGAAGAATCCACGCTAGTGTGTCTTTTAGAGGTGTTATACAGCAGCCTAAATACCAGGTGAAATCATAGGCATATATCATAAAAGTGCAGCGCTCAATAGAAAAAACATGTGCAAAATACCATATATATCATAGTGCAAACCTTTTAAATAAACAACAAATATAATGAAGAAATTCAATTAAAGTTCATTGATCAGTTCAAAAAAAGTGTCCTTGTGCAAAAGTGCAAATATGATAAATTAAAAAATCATTAAATACAAAGTTCATTGGATAATTATTAAAGTGCTCTTGTGCAAACAATTCATGCATGCTGATATCTTGCAATGGATAAACCAGTTCTGGCGGCGCAGTGATCAAACATCCACCGCTGTGACGCCTTCACCACATATAAGATGGGGGCTTAGCAGATAGCCAGCGATCTTCCTTACTCAGAAAGATCATTAAAGCGGAGTTCCACCCTAAAGTGGAACTTCCGCTTTAAGGGAAGGTGACCCCCCCGACATGTCACAGTTGGCATGGCTTTTTTTTGGGGGGGGGTGACCAGGGACCCTGTTTTCACAGGGTCCCAGGTCCACTTCGTCCCCTGGCGCCGCGGCTCAGGGAAGGAAGCCCACCTTCCCCCCTCCCTCTTGGCGATCTTCTGGGACACGTCACAAGACGCAGCGCTACTCGCGCATGCGCAGTGTGTGCCCGGTTTTGAAGCCAAAGCCGGGTGCCCACAGTTATGACGCCGGCGCCGCCGAGGGGAGGGGGCGCAGAGCGAGCCCTCCGGTGACCGCATCGCTGGAGCATGGGACAGGTGAGAGTCTGATTGTTATAGGTCAGCAGCTACACTTTTTGTAGCTGCTGACTTTTACATGGGTGGAACTCCGCTTTAAGCTCTTGATAGGATCTCTGATCCTCAGATGGAAGTCTAGATGTATCTCCCCACCAACTTCAGTGTGTTACCCTTGTGGTGAGAAGCAAAAACAGGGTCCCTGCCCCCCCCCCAAAAAAAAAAAACCATGCCAATTGTGGCATATCGGGGGGTCACCTTCCATTAACCACTTCCGGACCGCCGCACGTCATTTGACGGCGGTACTTTGAAGTGGAATACCGTTGTTATGGTAGCAGATAGCTACCATAACCCCGGTATCTATTTTTTCAGCCAGCGATTCTGCGCCAGATAAAAGTGGTCTTAGTGGCGGATTCGCCGCGAGATCACTTTTATCAGCGTCGGGAGAGGTGCCCCCCCCCCGCCGCTTTCCGGTCATCCGGACCCGCCGGCAGCGGCGGAGAAGATCGGGTCCTTCCCCCCCAGTGTCCGCGAGCCAAGTGAGCGGCTGAAGCCATTCACCCGGCTCCATAACATGGCTGGGCGGAAGCTACGTCACAAGTCACTTCCGCCCAATGCTCTTAAAGGGGACTTTTTTTTTTCCCCTGCCATTTTTCAAATTTTTTTTTTTTTTTTTTTTTAATGCATTTTAGTGTAAAAATGAGATGTGAGGTCTTTTTGACCCCAGATCTCATATATTGGAGGTCCTGGCATGATTTTTTCTATTACAAGGAATGTTTACATTTCTTGTAATAGGAAAAAAAGTGATCAAAAATTTTTTTTTTAAAAAAGAAAGTTGTAAAAATAAAAATTAAAAAGTTAAATAAATAATTAAAAAAAAAAAATTTAAAGCGCACCGTCCTTGTGAGCTCGCGCGCAGAAGCGAACGCGTATGTAAGTCCCTCCCACATATGAAAACGGTGTGCAAACCACACCTGTGAGGTATCGCCGCGATCGTTAGAGCGAGATCAATAATTCTAGCCCTAGACCTCCTCTGTAACGCAAAAATGCTAACCTGTAGAATTTTTTAAACGTCGCCAATGGAGATTTTTATGTTGCAAAGTTTGTTGCCATTCTTTGACGCAATTTTGAAGCATGACATGTTGGGTATCATTTTACTTGGCGTAACATTATCTTTCACAATATGGAAAAAAATTGACCTAACTTTACTGGTTTCTTATTTTTTAACTAAAAAAAAACTGAATTTTTTCCAAAAAAAATCGCGCTTTTAAGACCGCTGCGCAAATACGGTGTGACATAAAGTTTTGCAATGGCCGCCATTTTATTCTCTATGGTCTTAGAAAAAAATATATATATATTGTTTGGGGGTTCTAAGTAATTTTATAGCAAAAAAAAACTGTTTTTAACTGATAACCTCCAAACTCCAAAAAGAGTCTCGGTCTGGAAGTGGTTTTTAAAGCGGAACTTTAGGGTAGAATGATCTTGCTGAGTAAGGAAGATCGCTGGCTATCTGGTCAGCCCCCATCTTATATGTGGTGAAGGCGTCACAGCGGTGGATGTTTGATCACTGCGCCGCCAGAACTGGTTTATCCATTGCAAGATATAATAATATCCAATGAACTAATAATTATCCAATGAACTTTGTATTTAATGATTTTTTAATTTATCATATTTGCACTTTTGCACAAGGACACTTTTTTTTGAACTGATCAATGAACTTTAATTGAATTTCTTCATTATATTTGTTGTTTATTTAAAAGGTTTGCACTATGATATATATGGTATTTTGCATGTTATTTCTATTGAGCGCTGCACTTTTATGATATATGCACTGCTTATGAAATACCCATGGCTTGCAATTTCTAATACCATAGAGATGATCTGGGAAGAAGTGATCCCCGATCACCTCTATGGTATGCCGGCGGAACTGCCAGCTTCAGTCCCAGGCTCCCTGGGATGGGGGTGGGACTGGAGAGGCACCGGAGGGCAGTGGGAGGGACCCTCCTCTCCGCTGCCTGTAAAAGCAATCCAGCAGCTAATTAGCTGTTAGGATTGCGTTAACAAAAAATAGAATTGACTGCTAAAAAAAAAAGCAGCCAATTGTAGCAGCAAGCATCATCTTGGTATAAGCACTTAGACCTGGTGACATACATATATGTACATTACCCAGTCTTAAATGAATTAAACATATAAAACTATAGATATCACCTTTTTATCTAAATCAGGATTATAAAAATATTAACAAATATTTGTTGGTGACCAAGTACACCCCTTAATGGGAACGCTATTCCCTGATGGCAGCGGCCTCTTTCAGCAGGATAATGCGCCCCGTCACACTGCAAAAATGGTTCAAGAATGGTTTGAGGAACACAATGAGTTTGAGGTGTTGACTTGGCCTCCACATTCTCCAGATCTCAATCCAATCGAGCATCTGTGTGATGTGCTGGAAAAACAAGTCTGATCCATGGAGCCCCCACTTCCCAACTTACAGGACTTAACCACTTCCCGCCATAGGATGTCATATGACATCCTCAGGTTGAAGTGGTTATACCCTGAGGATGCCGGCATCATTCCAGTATAAAAAAATTCCAGTCGGCAATTTCCTCTTTGCCAGAAGTGAAGGAATGACTAAACAGCCATTCCATCACTTCTGCGGGAGGTGGAAGGGGTCCCTCCCCCTCCTACCACCACTGCCGCTATCACCTTTCCCGGGCTCTACCATCTGATCGTGAAGCCCGGGAGCAATGCGACCGGCGGTGACAGCAGCACTGGACAGAGAGAGAAAACGGACGTTGTTCCCCCCTTCTCGGTGACCCTGGGAACTAGAAGCCAAAAGGATTTAGTTGCTTCTGATTTTGGTTCTTTCTTCTCCTGATCATTACTGGCCAGGGAAGCAGCCGATCTGTGTCTGATCAGCAAAACTGCAGCCCAAAGGAGAGGTCTGGGATCTAATGGACCCCAGATCTCTCCATAAAGAGGACCTGTCATGGCCCATGATGTTGTTCATCCCATGTGAAAGTATTAAAGTTGATAAAAAAAAAGTAAAAGAGACAGTGTAAAAACAAACGTTTGAAATAAAATAAATGTAAAGATAATGCAAGGTGCCCCCTCCCCCCGTGCTTACGTGTAAATGCACAGTCTTGCACACATATGTAATCGGTGAGGTATCGTCACGATTGTTAGAGCGAGAGCAATAATTCTAGTGCTAGACCTCCCCTGTAACTCTAAGCTTGGAACCTGTAAAGGCTTTTAAAGTGTCGTTAATAGAGATTTGTAGGTACCATCGTTTGGTACCATTCCCTGGGTGTACACATTTTTAAAGCGTGACATGTTAGATATCTATTTGCTCGGTGTAACAACATCTTTTATATTTTTTATCATTTTTATTTTATAGGTGTCAACATTTATATAAACAAAGGCAGGAAAAAAAAACATTATAACAAATCCTCAAAATGATTAAATGTTCCTTAACCACTTCAGCCCCGGAAGGATTTCCCACGCTAGGACCAGAGCACTTTTTGCGATTCGGCACTGCGTCGTTTCAACTGACAATTGCGCGGTCGTGCGGCGTTGTACCCAAACTAAATTTGTGACTAGTATTGATCACTTGGGCAGAAAATGCCCTATGTGCCACGCACCCCAGGATATAATATTTAACAGAAAAAGTTTCCCTCAAATGGGTTGGGATTTTCAGGGCACAGGGGTTGGGTAAACTCCCTTTGAAAAAGACAATTTATAATATAGGACCCCACGCACCGTGTATCCCGTAAAAGACGGGTTCACTAGTTATGATCAGTGTTTAAATCAAACCCATGTTGCGGCGTGCTGGCGCGTTAACAGTCAACTTTGCTGCGTCACGGCTTAGCGTTTTTCACGAGACCAGGATCGCACCCTTTAGGAAGGCCCCGACTTCACCAATTCCTTGTAAATTAGTAAAACTCCTAAACAATATTACAAAAAAAAAGGACGGAAACAAATATATTTACAACTGTGGATATTTTATTTTTACTATTTTTTATATTTTCTACAACAATGTGGCTCGTTTATCTATAGATTG
>BLSH010103639.1:877000-888176 GCA_018402905.1 Glandirana rugosa | reverse complement strand
GATCGTGCATAGATAGATAGATAGATAGATAGATTGATAGATAGATAGATAGATAGATAGATAGATAGGTAGGTTATAGATAGATAAATAGATAGATAGATAGATAGATAGATAGATAGATAGATAGATAGATAGATAGGTAGGTTATAGATAGATAAATAGATAGATGGATAGATAGATAGATAGATAGATAGATAGATAGATAGATAGATAGATAGATAGGTTACAGATAGATAGATAGATAGATGTCAACACAAGTTTTAATAAGTTGGGGGTGACTTTAACTAACAAAACCAGCCAAACTGTAACTAATACTAGTAAGTCAGTAGGACGAATGTTAATTTAGTTTCTCCGTGCACATCCAGTCTGTTTATATTGTATTGTGTAAGCAGGATGACTGAATGATCATAATCAATGTCAAACCGACCAAAACAATCAATTTCAGTGGGGGTTGAATAATTTTGAACACAACTGTAGATAGATAGATAGATAGACATTGGATAGATAGATAGATAGATAGATAGATAGATAGATAGATAGATAGATAGATAGGTAGATAGATAAATAGATAGATATTGGATGGATAGATAGATAGATAGATAGATAGATAGATAGATAGATAGATAGATAGATAAATAGATAGATATTGGATGGATAGATAGATAGATAGATAGATAGATAGATAGTTAGATAGATAGATAGATAGATAGATACGTGCTAGGAAATGTAGGTACACTTAGTTCTTTTGGATTCCTTGTATTCAATGGAGTGGCTTGTGATTGCTTTAGGCTGTTCTGGGCTCCACTGGCTGCAGGTTTGATTGTTTCTCCCTGCCTTCTGGAGGATTCTACATTATAGTGGGCTGGGAAGGCAAATAATCAACCTGGTTATTTGTGTTGTCTCGGCTGATCCCTGGTGGGGGGCGCCTAGAAGGTGGTTAGGGAAGTGTATAGATATTTCGGAGCCTGAGAAAACCCTGTTCTGTATTTCAATGTTTTTATTGAAAAGGTAAAATATACAGATTTACCAAAGCAGAAACAATGGTACATGGTCCAAGAATCCATAAGAGGCCCTAACAACATATCTGCTAGAGAGAAAAAAACAGGAAACCCAAAAATAAAAAGGAAAACTTGGAAATAATCCAGTCATTGCCTCAGTAGGAAGGCTCATGGGGAATGAGGAAGGGAGCCCCCAAAAGATGGGGGTTCGGCAAGACCCAGGCCATCCCTATTGGGAACATGCTAAAACCCTGTTCTACTCCAGGAGAAGTTTCAAGCCTGAAGAGCTGCTGCCCTTCTGAGCAGCCCAGCTGAAATTCTACTCTGCTGTTTGCTGAGAGTCCCTGGAACTAGCCAGGGGATTTTACTGAGGATCTGGTCTGGAGAGTTCACTGGAGAAATGTCTGGCTGATATTGGAGGAAGGGATCCATGTAACCACAGACATTGTGAGTACAGACCTGAGTGTAGGATCCCGGTAGCTGTTGTTTCTGCTATCCCTTGTGCATCAGTACTAGAGCTTGCCTGGCCTGGATTTCTAAAGGTGTCTCATGCTGTCCGTTTTCGGGGCTATTGCTAAAGGGATTGTTCTAAGGAGTAGCATCAAAGTGAAGAGTGTCCTCTGATTAATGTTCAACGTTCATAAAGTACCCCACTGTTCCCTACGCCCTACCCCACTTATTCAGTAATAATAATAAAAAAAGGCAACACTTAAAGACTGTTCATTGAGCCAGAAGAGCGACTGCTGCTGTGTGCCTGGCTGTTGTCGCACTAATCGGGTAAAGGAACCTGTGGCAAACCAGGGGCCCTTATGAGGGTGAGCGCTACATATAATATACAGCATCTCACAAAAGTGAGTACACCCCTAACATTTTTGTAAATATTTTATTATATATTTTCATGTGACAACACTGAAGAAATGACACTTTGCTACAATGTAAAATAGTGAGTGTACAGCTTGTATAACAGTGTACATTTTCTGTCCCCTCAAAATAACTCAACACACAGCCATTAATGTCTAAACCGCTGGCAACAAAAGTGAGTACACCCTTAAGTGAAAATGTCCAAATTGGACCCAATTAGCCATTTTACCTCCCCGGTTTCATGTGCCTTGTTAGTGTTACAAGGTCTCAGATGTGAATGGGGAGCAGGGGTGTTAAATTTGGTATTATCAATCTCACTCTCTCATTCGTGTCACTGGAAGTTAAACATGGCACCTCATGGCAAAGAACTATCTAAGGATCTGAAATAAAGAATTGTTGCTCTACATAAAGATGGCCTAAGCTATAGGAAGATTGACAAGACCCTGAAATTGAGCTGCAGCATGGTGGCCAAGACCATACAGCGGTTTAACAGGACAGGTTCCACTCAGAACAGGCCTCACCATGGTCGACCAAAGTGCTCAGCGTCATACCCAGAGGTTGTCTTTGGGAAATAGACATATGAGTGCTGCCAGCAGTGCTGCAGAGGTTGAAGAGGTGGGGGGTCAGTGCTCAGACCATACGCCGCACACTTCATCAAATTGGTCTGCATGGCTTTCATCCTAGAAGGAAACCTCTTCTAAAGATGATGCACAAGAAAGCCCACAGTTTGCTGAAGACAAGCAGACTAAGGACATGGATTACTGGAAGCAAGATAAACTTATTTGGTTCAGATGGTGTCAAGCGTGTGTGGCGGCAACCAGATGAGTCGTACAAAGACAAGTGTGTCTTACCTACAGTCAAGCATGGTGGTTGGAGTGTCATGGTCTGGGGCTGCATGAGTGCTGCCGGCACTGGGGAGCTACAGTTTATTGAGGGAACCATGAATGCCAACAAGTACTGTGGCATACTGAAGCAGAGCATGATCGCCTCCCTTCGGAGACTGGACCACAGGGCACAATTCCAACATGATAATTACCCCAAACACACACACCCAAGATGACCACTGCCTTGCTAAAGAAGCTGAGGGTAAAGGTGATGGACTGGCCAAGCATGTCTCCAGACTTAAACCTGATTTATCATCTGTGGGGCATCCTCAAAAGGAAGGTGGAGGATCGCAATTTCTCTAACATTCAACAGCTCTGTGTTGTCGTCATGGAGGAGTGGAAGAGGACTACAGTGGCAACTTGTGAAGCTCTGGTGAACTCCATGCCAAGAGGGTTAAGGCAGCGTTGGAAAGTAATAGTGGCCACACAAAATATTGACACTTTGGGCCCAAGTTTGACATTTTTACTTAGGAGTGTACTCACTTTTGCTGCCAGCAATTTAGACATTAATGGCTGTGTGTTGAGTTATTTTGAGGGGACAGCAAATTTACACTGTTATACAAGCTGTACAATCACTACATTACATTGTAGCAAAGTGTAATTTCTTCAGTGTTGTCACATGACAAGATGGAATAAAATATTTACAAAAATGGGAGGGGTTTACTTACTTTTGTGAGATACTGTATCTCCTACTCTGTCACATTTAGCTGATCCCTGAAAACCCATCCCTTCAGGGAAGTGTAACCTGCCTTCAGTAATTACCTTTTGTACCACCTAACCCACCCTATTAGATTGCTCTTACAAGCAGGGCCCAGGCTAACCCACTCGTACTGTATTGTATTGTATTGTAACTGTACCATCGTCTTTTATATTGGAAAGTGCTGTGCAAACTGTTGGCACTACGTAAACGCTGTATAATAAGAATAATATATTGGGAGCCAACAGCAGAAGAGAAGAAAGATGCAGCTGCACTCCGCCATGAATCCAATACTGATTTATTGTATAAACACAGACATGTACTGCCGCCAGTGGTTTAGAAGAAGCATGAGTTAAGTGTGAAACGCATCAACCTCTTGCTGTGTTCTGCGTCCTGGTGGCAGTACATGTCTGTGTTTATACAATAAATCGGTATTTGATTCATGATGGAGTGCAGCCTTATCTTTCTTCTCTTCCCAATATTAACCAATTGCCAACAGCCTGCCTTGGCTTGACGGCGGCAACATGGCTCTCTTGCGCAGACCGCCGTCACCTGACGGCAGCCCCAGGAGTGAGGATCGTGGGCGCACGCACGCTGCCGATAGGGGGCTCACATGCTCACTGTGTAGTAGGGGAGCCAGGGAGTGGGTAGGCCGGACTTGATGTCCACCGGCTACCCGCAATTGCTCCCCTGCAGTGACAAAACGGGGATTCGCTAATGTAAACAAGCAGATTCCCGTTTTGACAGGGAGAAGAGTGATCATATGTTCCCTGTATATTGGAGCAGCGATCACTCTCCTCCCCCAGTCAGCCCAGCTCCCATACAGTTAGTAACACATTCCAGGTAACACAGTTAACCCTTTGATTGCCCCCTAGTGTTAACCCCTTCCCTGCCAGTGACATTTACACAGTAATCAGTGCATTTTCATAGCACTGATCGCTGTATAAATTCCTATGGTCCCCAAAAAGTGTCAAAAGTGT
Organism: Glandirana rugosa; assembly: GCA_018402905.1. NCBI lineage: Eukaryota > Metazoa > Chordata > Amphibia > Anura > Ranidae > Glandirana > Glandirana rugosa. The sequence goes on along the minus strand of BLSH010103639.1, from coordinate 883,756 downwards.
CTGACATGTCCGCCGCAATATCGCAGACCCGCTAGAAAATCACAGATCGCCACCATTACTAGTAAAAAATAAAAACTCCATAAATTAATTCTTATTGTTTGTAAACGCAGCAACTTTTGCGTAAACCAATCAATATACGCCTATTGCGTTTTTTCTTACTAAAAATATGTAGAAGAATACATATCGGCCAAAACCGATGAATTAATTTGTTTTTTCATTTTTTTTTTTTTGGATATGTATTTTAGCAAAAAGTAAGAAATATTGGGTTTTTGTCATATTGTCGCTCTTTGTTTATAGCGCAAAAAATAAAAAGCGCAGAGATGATCAAATACCACCAAAAGAAAGCTCTATTTGTGGGAAAAAAGGACGTCAATTTCGTTTGGGTACAAAGTCGCACAACTGCGCAATTGTGAGTTTAATCGACGCAGTGCCGAATCGCAAAAAGTGCTCTGGTCAGGAAGGGGGTAAATCCTTCCGGGGTTGAAATGGTTAAGGTGGCTAGCACTCAGCCCAGTTAATCCAATTGGATAATCATCAACTGGAGGAGTGTTATCTCTCTTTGGATTAGTCAACAGTAGACTACTTAAAGTGGTAGTAAACCTAACCTGTACATTTTTCACCATCTAAAGCATTATTAAATAATTAACTAATTGCTCTGTGTATAATCCTTCCTACCTTGTCAGTTTTCATGTAATCCATCCTTTTCCTTTCAATGACATCATCGGCGCATGCACATTTTGTCAGATTTTTCCGGAAAGTCCTGCATTAATATGCTAGGGCTACGTCATTTCCTTTTTCCCGGGGCAGCTCCGAGATCCCGTGAGACTTCACACACGGAGCACAAGCATGTCTGCTCTGATTCGTGGGGATATGGTTGACATGGTAATCTGAAACGAAAACGAGGCTTGGATAAATATTTACTGCGCATGTACGAGCTTATAGACCGGGGAAAGAAGAAAGGGCCGAAGTCCGGAGGGTATCTGACGCCAAAGACAATGTTTATTATGGCGGCGGCTGCACCCGGAAATGAGCAAAGGAATAAACAGAAATAAAAGTAAGAAACATGCCATGGGGCTTGAATTTGCTGCAAAATTGTTTACACTCATTTAATATAACTCCTTCTAAAAAATTCAGCTGAGGAGGGTCAGCGTTTACTACCGCTTTAAGCCAGCCATAAATGTATAGAGGTTCAACCAGTTCAGCAGGGACTGACCGTATTTTAATCCATATATGAGCACCCTAGTTGTACACAAGTCTATCAACCGATCAATTTGTGTGCAACCAGCCTTTCGGTTCTTCCTGAATGATTAGTGCTGGCAGCTATAGCCGGCAACAATAATCATTGTGTTCTGCCGGCAGGGAAGGCTCCCCGCCAGCATAATACAACAGCGCTGCTGGAGGATCTCCCCCATTAACACAGTCAGAATCAAGCAATTTTCTTTCCTTCCACCTAAGGTGGAAAATTGCATAATCTATGGCCTGCTGTACAAACACACTATGCACATTCTATACTAAATTCTATCACAGCACAGGACAACATTTTTGGAGGGGGGGGCGGGGGGGTCAGGAAAGAGGAATGTCTGGTGAATGTAGCCCAGTATCCAAAAGCTCGTTGACAATGGATTTGCAGTAAAGTTTAAGAAGGTAGTTTAGTTTAGTGAAAAAAACAGGTTGGAGGCCTCCTCCCCTGTAAACCTCCCCATCCCAAGTCATGAATCTAATCCCTGAGTTATAAGTCACTGCAATCCTTCTAAAGCCTCGTACACACGGGACGACGATCGTATACAACAGGTCGTACTAACGACCGTTGTATGCGATATCGATCGTTCGCATGCGCGATTAGAACAGTCGAACATACGACGGTTGTACAAGGGAGTTGTATGAGCAAACTAGAAAACTTGGTCGTACCAACAAGCGCTCATACGACCGTTGTATCGTGTGTACAGAGAAGTTGGTACAACAAGTTGTATTGTGCAAAACACGCATGCTCAGAAGTCAGGAACAGCCGGATGCTAATTACATGCACCTGAACGTTCTTTCTGTGGTCGTACGATCGTGTAGTGCAGTCAGTATGCAAGTTACATTATCCAACATACGATTTGAGACGATCGTACGTATACGATCGTTGTCCCGTGTGTACGAGGCATTAGTGCTCCCAAAATGCATCCGAGAAGAAAAACAAATTAGTATATAAAGACCAATACACTGAGCAAACAAGGAAGAGGGAAATGGGAGTATGGAGACAAAACAGAGGAATATTTTGAGGTCTAGCTGCCATGTAGAAAGAATAATTCATCCCCAAGCAATATGGAGCTCCAGTGGTGTCCATAAATCATCATGCTTGTCTAGGGTGATGTTCAATCTAGCCATGAAGGTTTCCATCAACTGGATCTTTCCGATCCTGCTATATACATTAGTTCTGTGACCTGAAAGATAGAGCACAGGGGAACCCATAGAGATGACAGCAGGCACATTACATTTATTAACGAATAAAGATACAGTATTGTGAAATAGGGGAGACCACTAGCCCCATGGGATCAAAGCTTAACCACTTAAACCCATACATTACTTTCATTTCTGGTGACAATGGTTACTAGGACAAATACAGAGGGTTACTCTTCCTAACAGGGAGACAGAACAACAATAAAACTTAACAGGGGTTGTTACCCTGTGTACACTCCATCCCAAGCTAAGCAAAACACGTTGTCTTTTCAGACTGTTCACTTAAGCCTCGTACACACGGTTCGACGGTCGTACGACCAAACAGACCAAATTGTATGTTGGCTGTTGTATCTAGCATACTGACTGCACTACACGATCGTACGACCAAAGAAAGAGAGTTTAGGTGCATGTAATTAGCATCCGACCAGGTGGTCCTCCAAGAACGATGGTCATCCAAAATGATCGTTCGTCCTGCACGCTGTATGATGGAAAAAGCCGGCTCGCGGCGTGTAGGTCAGAAGGAGGCTGGGAGCGCAAACACTCAGCACAGGCGGGATGGCGTCAACGTTTCCAATAGCCACAGGCTAAAACAGCAATCCATAAAAACCCAAGTGGCAATGTAGTCCTAGGTTAGAGGTGAAACTCCTACAATCCTGACCTTTTGCTTATGGACTTTGTATATGGACTTCTACATTTATGCATATATCCTCTTCATTAGACTATTTTTAGGATTGCACATTCTGGGTGTTGCGCCTCTTACTTGTTGGAAATGTAATTAGCATCTGACCGTTCCTGACTTCTGAGCATGCGTGTTTTACACAATACAACTTGTTGGACCAACTTCTCTGTACACACGATACAACGGTCGTATGACCACTTGTTGGTACTACCAAGTTTTCTAGTTTGCTCATAGAACTCCCGTTGTATGACCGTCGTACGTCGGCTGTTCTAATCGCACGTACTAACGATCGATTTCGCATACAACGGTCATTCGTACCACCTGTTGTATGCGATCATTGACTCGTGTGTACGAGGCTTTAGACTGCTTTGCAAGGAAATTTGCCCAAGAGCTTAGTGAATGAAGTGAAGCTCTATTAACTTCCAACATTCAATCATGTAAGCAAAAATGTGTTTTTTATTATTTTCTTTGTACTTGATTGGGTATTCTTTTTAACATGAAACTTCACCTCATTCACTAAGCTCTGGGGGAAAATTACCCTGCAGACAGGAGACAATTTACCTACAAGCCTGTGCTTGGGGTGTTGGAGGAAACGGGAATACCTAGAGAAAGTACAGAGAGCACTCTACCTAGATAATGCCTTGACTGGGGTGCAAACTGAGGACTCCAGTAGACATGTGCAGAATGAAAAAATGTGTTCAGTTCCGAATTGATTCTTCATTTGTATAAATTTGTTTAGTTAAATTAGTTTAGAAATCATTTTCGGAATTCGTTTCCTTTATTCAAACACACTTCGACCGAATTCGGAAAATTCCAAACAGTTTGAATTCCATTTGAAATCAAATTTATTCTTTGATTATTCCAAATTTGAATTTTGGAAGATGGTTATATTCTTTCTATTTCATTCTATTCTGTTGTTTTTTCTATTTTATTCTATTCTATTCTTTTATTCTATTCATTTCTATTCTGTTCAAATTCAAATTTATAAGGATATATTGTTATATTCTATTGTTTTTTTTCTATTCTATTCTCTTCTATTATTTCATTTTCAATTCTTTTCTATTCTATTCGAGTTCAAATTTATTGCATTTGAAAGTCTAATTCTGGAAGATGGCTATATTATATTTTATTCTATTCCATTTTTCTATTCTAATCAATTTTTTTTCTATTCTATTCAAATTCTAATTTATTCTATTCAAAATTGGAATTCTTGACGATGGTTATATTCTTTCTGTTTTATTCTATTCTTTTTTCTATTCTATTCTATACTTTTATTGTTTAATCTATTCTAATCTATTCTAAGGGAACTCAGCATAGGACCATCACACCTAGAATGTATGTTTCCAATCCAACTCTGCAGGAGGACTCAAGCCAGCCTGTGCATGATCGCAATCGCATCCAGGGGATTCCTTCACCAATATACCTCCAACCAGACACCTCCAAAGGCTGTAGCTGATCAACTGCACTGTGGAGTAAAAACAGCACTGGCTTGAGTCCTCCTGCAGAGTTGGATTGGAAACATATGTTCTAGGTGTGATGGTCCTATGCTGAGTTCCCCATAGATGTACTCAAAGGCGTTGTTTATCCATATTTCTGGTGAGCCTCCAATTATAATCCTTTTTGCACGTGGTGAATAGAGGTGCAGGATACTGATTGAGGATTATTTACACTTCTCAAGAATTTTTGGTTCCAGCACGAGCAAATAATTTTCCTGGCACTGGCACTGTTCCACTGATTATTTATTATCATCATTATTATTTCATTTTATTATCACATTTCTTTGGAAGCGCTGCTAGCACTGGACTTATAACACAAGTGTTGACTTTATTTTACTCAATTATAGTTTATTCTTTTTTTTTCTATTCTATTATTTTCTATTCTGTTATATTATTTTCTATCCTATTCCTTTATGTTCTTTATTTTCTATTGTATTCTGCAATTCAAAAACTATCTGAATTTCATCCGAAATTTTTTTTTCCTTTTTAACGGATTCGTTTAAATTTGTTACTATTGTAATTTGGAAATTCGGATACGAATTCCCAAATAATGAAACATTTGTCTGAATTTTGTTTAGGAACTAAACGAACCGTACATGTCTAGATTCCAGTGCTGCAAGGAAGAAGTGTAAACCACTAAACCATTGTGCTGCCCCATTTCTGGATGTCCATACAAGCTTTGATTATTACATGTCTCTGACCTTATGCCTATAAGGATGCTTACAAAACACACAAGGTATAAAGCATCTATACAATGGTGTGTAGGACAGAGAGCAATCTAACAAGATCGAAAGCGGCGTTATCGAGTGATACTACCATTGATGACTATTATATTGAAATAAGGTATATCTAAGCATTCGTCTAACTTGATCGAAATTATATGAACTTTTTCTATATATCGCGTATGTGGAAATACTGAGCGCTGTGCTCTCGAGTGGAATTCTAAGGAAAGATTGCAATGTCCTATTCTATTGATTGGAGTACAAACAGCTCTAATAGAATTGTGGTGGAAAATGATGCAGTGAATACTTGGATACATCTTGTACATTGAATAATTGAGTAAATTCTCTTCAACTGTCATTCCCTTTGCAAAGACTTGGATCTTTACAAATTGGTATTTGGCATTTGATTGAGATATTCATTACTGGCACAGGCAAGCAGGCAATGCATACAACCTTGGAGATTGTGGTTTATATATAACGCGCAGTTGAATTTCAATAGCCCAGGGGTCTACCACCTTTTAATACGCGTATAATTGTTTTTATATGATGTGTGCATATTTCTGCTAATAATATTATTTTTTTACATTTTACTGGTAACTGAAATTGCAACTCTATTTAGCTTTTTATCCTTTAACAGCTAGAAAAAGCTGGGAGCTCAACATTTTCCTACTCTAGCCAAAAAAAAAACCCTTTGTACCTCCTTCCCTCAATCCATTTTTTTCTCACTAATTAGGATTTGGTTAGCTCTCCCTCCAAGGGAAGGTTTGGTGAGGAGGAGGTCCCATATTCTCGGTCCATTGTTCAGCCAAGCTGCTACATTATCTCTCTTAAACAACTATATTTAATTGACGTTAAAGCAGAGTTCCACCTACATTTTTAACTCCTCACCATGCAACACAAATGTGCATCCTTAACCACTTGCCGTTCGCCCACCGTCACATGACGGCGGGGCGGAATGGCTATTGTTCTGGGACGACGTCATATGACGTCGTCCCTTTAAGCTGGGATTGCGCGCGATCGGGCGCGCGTATCCCGGCTCTGTCGGAGTCCCCAGGACACACCGCGTCACCGACAGGGGTGAACAGCCATTGGTTATTGCTGTTCACCATGTGATTGGCCGTGACGAAGTCACGGCTGATCACAAATGGCATGTCCGCCGTTCGCACGGCGCGTGCGCATCGGTGGCGGCATGTTCCCGGGGAACACTGCCTGTCACCGACACTGGTATCAGCCGCCGGCCAGCGGCTGTTACCTTGTGATCGGCTGTGATCTACTTCACAGCCGATCACATCCAATGTAAACAGAGCGGTAACTCACTGTTACCATCTCTTCTCTCCTCACACAGTTTCTAGTGTGAGCAGAGAAGAACTGGGATCAGTGAGTTACTGATCTGTTAAGTAAAAAAAACACAGCTGTC
>BLSH010103639.1:847801-865465 GCA_018402905.1 Glandirana rugosa | reverse complement strand
AGTAATAATCCCTACCTCCAGACAGTAATATACGGTTCACCCCACAACCCAGTGTGAAAAAGGGTTAATTTAACGGTATCTTAATTACATATCTGACGGTATTTGTGTAGTATTACTTAGTAAGATGTTAGGTGTATCATTGGTAAATAGGAGAACGACTGGTCCAAAGACCTTGGAAAACGAAAGTTTAAATTTAATCATAAAAAACGATCTTTTAATGAATCTTGGGGTTTGTAATAATAAAAAAATTGTATCTGGGATCTCTTATTTTATCTGGTCAGCAAGAGGATAAATGGTTACTATGTGGATTGTAGAATGATTCATTATGATGTGTTTATGGCAGTCTATACATTAATTCTATGGCAATTTAATTGGGAAAAAGTGTGACCCAACACCCCACTTGGCATATAATGACAGACCTCCATCCCTAATAATGATTATGTACAGAAAAGAGAGGGAGAGGGAGTCATTATTCTTTAGTTTTTTTTTTATTATATAGCTGTTACAGATCCAATGAAGTGGGTGAGATAAACCACGAAACTCATTGTATCCAGTAGGACTCCACCATTTGATCAGCATACAAGATATCACAATTACTGAAAGCTATGTCAAAAATGAATATAATATGCTGAAGGGTGGGGATGATCAGGGCAGTGGTAAAGTATTAGCTCTATGCAGTGGTGTATCATCCATGGGTGCAGGGTGTTCACTGAACACGGGCCCTGAGGGCCGGGGGACCCAATGTGCTCTGACCCACACTGCACCCATGGACGATCTCTCCCTGGTTGACAGCTGGGGATGATCGGTGCAGTGTGGGCTTGCACACGGGCCCACAAATTTCATGATACGCCCCTGGCTCTATGTGTTGTTTGATATATCTATGTACTGTGGATAGTGTAGAACACGGTTTCTCAACCAGGATTCCATAGAATCCCAGGCTTCCTCCAGAGGTTGCTAGGGGTTCCTTGAACAATGAGCAATGTCTGCCTCGCAGATACGTTCCCACTGACGCCATTGATCTTTTTAGTTATCTGTATGAGAGTAATTCTTCCCAATGACCACAAGTGTAAGGTGCATTCAGCCCACTGACCATCACACTAATATATCATGAGTTGTAGATAAAGTAATTTTTAGCAGGGGTTCCCTGAGGCCGGAAAGTTATTTCAATGGTTCCTCTGTGTTGAAAAGGTTGAGCAAGGCTGTTGTAGACTATAGGATCAATAAATACCCTTGAGAAGGTGTGTAAGAAATGTGCATGTTAAGGGGAATGTTTTATGGGATTTAATAAAGATTATAATTAATTTTTAAAATGTTGTTTTAGTTATAGTTGCATGCAGTACACATCGTATGTTGTAGATACACATTGACACCTTAAAAGTCCCATCAAGAAGGTACGTTATATTTTTTTTAACAATAACTGGGATGTTGGTGAACGAATATTTATTTCCAGACTTACCACTTACTGTTCTATCCAAAACCCAAAAAAAAAAAATGTTGGCTTTAGATACACTTTAAAATAAAGGGTGCATACCATCCCTTTAAACGGAAAATACAAATAAACCTTGCTGTATGTCTTCCTACACTCCATGCATTAATTGCTCACTGTGAAACCTGTCAAAATTTTTATGACTCCATCAGACCAAAAGCAAACAAATAATAAGAAGAACCAACGGCATTTAATTTGCAGGCCTTCCCGCAGAATGGCATACTGGTAAAATCAAAGAGGAGATGGAATAGCAGGCTGGTAACTGAAGTGATAATGAGGAATTCATTTAGCAAAACACCAGGATGGAGCTGGAATAATTAACATTGCAATGGAGGGCTTTGCCCTGTAGCACATTTAATGAGATTTCCTTAATTTATGTTACTTTACAGAGAAGGCCACCTCACAGCACAGCCTAAGGTACTTCAGAAGCTGATTTTGTTCAATTAAAAATGAACTTTAGGCAAACCGCTAAATACTCAGTAGAAACCCACATATGGAATCTGTTTTGCTTGACTAAATGACTATAAGGCTACTTTCAGACTGGAGCGGTACCCGCAGTCGCGGTAAAACCCCGCTAGTTTTAGCGGAGTTTTAGCAGCGATAGGGCTCCGCTATGCGGGCCGGAACGCCGCGCTTTTAACCCCCCACAAGGGGTTAAAAAGGGGTTAAAAGTGCCGGCGCTCAGAGCTACCGAGGTGGTGTGCAGCCGCTACGGCAGCGCTTGCCATGCATTTCAATGGCAGGGGCAGTAGAGGAGCGGTATATTACCGCTCCCCTCACCGCCCCAAAGATGCTGCTTGCAGGACTTTTTCTAACGTCCTGCTAGCGCACCGCCCCAGTGTGAAAGCACTCAGGGCTTTCACATTGGGGTGGATTGGGGGGGGACTTTTGAGGCGCTTTACAGACGCTATTTTTAGCTAAACAGCGTCTGTAAAACGCTCCAGTGTGAAAGCAGCCTTACTATTTTCAGCCAGTCATAAGATTTAAGCACGGTCCGATTGTCGTACGACCACGCTTCTGATTTTAGTCAAAAGCACATGTCCATGATTTAGTAAAGCGTACTGACTATACAAAAAGGCGAATGTAGTGACGTACCAGGAGAGTCTAAAGAGGTAGTTCATCTTTGGTGCGTCACCCTTTGGGTCACTTCCGCTAATTTCGCTATTAAAAAGACATTAAAAAGATGATAATGTGCGCTGCATTTTGTAATTTCAAATGCCGCTTCACAAATGTTAAAGCGAAGTTCCACCCAAAAGTGGAACTTCCGCGGATTGGATTCGTCCCCCCCCTCAGGTGTCATATTTGGAACCTTTTGGGGGAGAGGGGGAAGAGGACACCTGTCTTTAGACGTCAGCAGCCCGGCTCCCTCCTCCATCCTCACTATGCTGCTGGCCACCTGGCCAATAGCAGAGCGCAGCAGAGCCTCGCGCATGCGCAGTAGGGCGCCAGGCGTGAAGCTGTAATGCAGGGGTGTCAAACTGGCGGCCCTCTAGCTGTTGCGAAACTACAAGTCCCATCATGCCTCTGCCTGTGGGAATCATGCTTGTAATTGTCAGCCTTGCAATGCCTCATGGGATTTGTAGTTCCGCAACAGCTGGAGGGCCGCCAGTTTGACACCTGTGCTGTAATGCTACATGTCCAGGTTCCCTTACCCGCAATGGACGCGGCTTCACCTGATACCCTGATCCAAAGATCAGCGGTGGGTGCCGACATTGCTGGACTTCAGGACAGGTAAGTGTCCTATTATTAAAAGTCAGCACCTACTGTATATGTTGTGTATGTATATTCATTTTTTCAGCTCTGGGCAGACCTCCGCTTTAATTGTGAATTACGATCGCCAGTTTACACGACCGAACACTTCAGTTTCATTCCTTGATTCAGAACATGCGTGTTTGTACTTTCGACTTTTGTGTGCCGATTTCTGTACACACCATCCGAAAATCGGACAAAGCGTTGTCGACAGACAAAAATTTACTAGTCTGCACATCCAGCTTTTGTCTGATGAAAAAAGCTAATCGGCTGTGGAAAGGAGCATACTAACGGTAAGAATTTCGGACGACAGGCTGTTGAACGACAATACCTATCCGAATTTCGCATTGTGTGTACGGGCCCTTAGACACCCAGGTCCCTGACCCTACCTTTCTCTACACCAGTGGTTCTCAGCCCTGTCCTCAAGTACCCCCCACAGGCCATGTTTGCAGGTTTTCCTTTATCTTGCACAGGTGCTTTAAATCAGATTCAATGACTTGGAATTTTGGACAGCTATTTTATCTAAGAGAAATTCCCAAAACATGAGAACTACTCCTCTACACCATCTAACATAGTTACCATAGTGGACTTTGAAGGTACTCACGCATCACAACATATACATTTAGAAAATTACTTTTATTAACATTTATTTATTTCAGGTACTTATATAGCGCTGTCAATATACGCAGTGCTTTACATATACATTGTATATTCACATCAGTCCCTACCCTCAAGGAACTTACAATCTAAGGTCCCTAACTCACATTCATACATATACTAGGGCCAATTTAGACAGGATCTAATTTACCTATCAGCATGTCTTTGGAGTATGGGAGGAAACCGGAGTATCCAGAGGAAACCCACGCAGGCACAGGGAGAACATGCAAACTCCAGGCAGTTAGTGTGGTGGTTGGGATTTGAACCAGCGACCTTTTTGCTGCCAGGCAAAATTGCTATCCACTATACCACTGTGCAATATCACAATAAAATATGTTTTAAATGTTTTGTTTCTGTCTTTTAATATGCCCCAGTAGGTATGCATACACTTCAGCACCTATTAACTCTCATAATATTTATAGATCAACTGTTAGGGTCCTCTTACCCACTTTATCACTAAGTTGATAACATTTGTAAATGCAGCAATGGAGCGCAGATTTCTCTGCATGCTTCTCTTTGAAATTGTTTTGCATCTTCAGAGGAACAGTATGGGCTTCCCACCTGTTCCCCCCTCCCCGCGTGGTCTAGAGGGCAAAGCGGGGTTGCCGGGGAATTGTGCCTCACCTCAAGTGGCACCTAAAAGCTGACTTAGAACTGATGGACCAGGGGAATCAGACTGTTTAAATAAACCACAGCATCACAAAGGCCTGAGGCCGGTGTTGCCGCAATGTGGTTTCTGCCCAGTCCTCTGAATGTCAAAGTGAAGAAATTCAATGAAGCGCGGGTAAATGGTGAGAGTAACTATAACTCTCTTAAGGTAGCAAAATGTATTATCATTGAATTAGTGACGTGCATAAATGGATGAACAAGATTCCCGCGGTCTCTACCTATTAACTATTAACTAGCAAAACTATGGTGAAGAGAATGGTGAAATCGGTAGGGAAAGAAGACCCTGCTGAGCTTAACTCTAGTCTAGAACTGTGAAGAAACTTGAGATGTGTAGAATAACCGTGAGGCTCCTGGGTATTGGGCCACCCTGGAAATACCACTACTTCTATTGTCTTTACACTTACCCAGTGGTGTGGGGGGCAAGCCCAGAGAGGCTCTCACTTCTGACTCCAAGTGCCCGTCGTGTGCGAGGTGCAACCTGTCCCGAGGACAGTAGTAGATGACTTTGACTCGGCCGGTGCACTTGTCAAAAGGTAATGCAGGTGTCCTGGCTCAGGGGTGACAGAACCTCCCGTGGAGCAGAAGGGCAAAAGCTCGCTTGATCTTGTTTTTCAGCATGAATACAGACTGTGGGACCTCACAATCTTTTTGACTTTTGGGATTTTAACTGAAGGTATCAGAAAATTTACCACAGGGATAACTGATTTATGGTGACCAAATGTTCATAGCGACATCACCTTCTGATCCTTTTATGTCTACTCTTCCTATCATTGTGAAGGAGAATAAAGCGTTGAAATGTTCACCCACTAATAGGGAACATGAGCTGGCTTAAGATTATCATGAGACAGGTTCGTTTTACCCTACTGATGATGTGTTGTCGCAATAATAACCCTGCTCTCTGCTAACCCTGCTTGTTCCAGTGCCCACTGTGCAATCTCCATGCATCCTCTCCAAGAGAGCCACCAGGCCCTTGTGAGGAAATCAAAATCTTCATTTTGGCTACCTCCAGCATGGTCCTCCTCCTTATTCTCATCTTGACACAGCTTCCCCCATCAATAGGCAGGGCAGCTCCAGAACTACTTTTAGGTAAGATCACTCCAGCAGCACCTTTCCAGGTGGCGGTCTAGCCGGAGGAGAGAACTCACATGGTCTACCCCAAATATTTATACCATTCCCCAACATGTGGATAGGCTCTACTGGGCTCCTGCACATGAGGTAACACCTCCCCGAAGGTTTGCATATCAATGCCCGGGACCAGGCAGATGCTGCAGTCATGTGAAAAATAAAACATTGAGGCAGTTCCCCTGACTTAGAGACCAGTCACTTGTGTGCAGCACTAATGCACAGAGTTTTCTGTGAGATGTTTCGCCACATGTCATTACACACTTTGTATGGTTTTGCATTTGAAGGGACATGCAGAGCCCTTGCCCACTCCACCAGTTCAGCATACCTCTGTTACCTCATTCCCAGAAATTGAATGAAACCCTGCCAGACACACATAGTGCAGGTCTCATACATGACCCGAGTTAACTTATTCCTTCCAATACCCAGTGATTAGGCCTTAGATCTCCGAAATGCTAGTCAACTCCCAGTGACGGGAGGAGATGGATAGCTAGGCAGCAATTCAGAGCACCAACCCCTTTGCTACCAGTGGACCCGCCACCTAACCAAGTACCACAACAAATTACTGGTTGCTATAGTTGTCCTTTCTTCTGGTTACCCATGGCAACTACCTCCTCTTCTTTGTCTTGTGAGTTAACCTTCTGTAGAGGTGTTACACATACCCCATATTGCTATTACAGACCCAGGTTCTCTAGGAATATGCTAAGACCCAACATGCACCCCTTGAATAACTTCAGACCAGGCTCATGACAGTTGAACAACTTTTACTGTAAATTCAGCCAAACATGTATAACATTTATTAATGTCCTTTCCCTAACGATATCTAGTTGTGGCTGCCCCAGCGTACCTGCATAGACAAAGTCCTTTTGGGTGCAGTCCATAACTGGAAAAACTTGAGTAGAGGTATTCATAGTCACAGGGATCCCAATGACTCAGCGCTTCAAACGTGGTTCACAGGTTCCAGCAAGCTTCTGCAAAGTTCCCGTTCTCGTGCCCACTTCCTCGCTCCTCCCGCGACCCAAACCTCTTCCCTTTTATATCACATGGGCCAGACCCCCAGTAAAAGCTAGCGAACAGGATCAGGGAAGGGTGCAAGAAATATTAACCCTTTCTTCTGACCTGGGCAGCCAAATAACTAACTAAATACATAGTACAGCAGGCAACGTGCCTGCAAGCATGTACCAGTCTTAATGAACATCCCACTGGTTGTTTAGAGGAAATATAAATATTCATAACCAAGTTTCCCTGTGGAGTCTCATACTATTTTGCCAGAGGTACCAGTGGCACCTACTGGCAGCAGAGAGAAATAACAGCTTCACTGGGTTTAGAGAAAAACCAAGTGACCAGACAAACTACAAAATCTTCCTGAGCTGACTACCACCTAGTAAAAGCTAAATTTAGGTAGTAGACCCTGTTCAGAACAGGGTGCTACATATGCATTTGAAGTGGGGTCCGTAGATTGCAAGCTCCTCAAAGGCATGGGACTGATGTGAGTGTACAGTATGTAAAGCACTGTGTAAATGATGTGCGTTATATAAATACCTGTAATAAATAAAATGTTTCTCTCAGACATTATCTCCAAACTACAGACACAGCACAGACAGGCACAAATGTAAGATATACACAGCCTAGGCACTGGTGTGCATGTATACAATGATCATTGTTCAAAGCATTTTCGCCAGACTTCAGTGAACTACTGTAAATTACTGAACTACAGTGAACTACTGTAAAACCAGGCATTCTCAACTAGGGTTCTGTGGAACCCTAGGATTCCGCCAGAGGTTTTTTAGGGTTATTTGAGCTGTGGCTGATTGATCTCCCATCCTATGGTGCCTCCATTGTTTCATCGCCCCTGTGCAGAACCAGTGGTATGACACCAACGAACAGACTGTGGCATTCTTAACCCAACTCTAAGAATTGAATTTTTCCCACCGACCGCCAATGTAAGGGACTTTATTTCCATTGCCCACCAAAGTAAGGGACATTCTTCCCACTGATCACCAATGTAAGGGATATTCTTCCGGCTGACTACCAATGTAAGGGACATTCTTCCCACTGACCACCAATGTAAGGGACATTCTGCCCACTGATCACCAATGTAAGGAGCATTCTTCCCATTCACCACTATATCATCAAGGATGCAGCGCAATTAAGAATACTAATCTAAAATTCTGAGAGTAATAATAAATGCATATCAAAAATAAAAACAGTATCAAATGTATGAGAAAGTCCTTAAGCAAACATGCATAAAGATGTATTTGTAAAAGATGATAGATCTCCTATGCAGTTCCCTCTGTGCAGATAATCAGAGCATAAAGTGCCACTAGTGCTCAGTCCCTCCACCTGCAGTCAGGGCCGCTGTTAGAAATCAGGGGCCCCTTACAGCCTACCTGACGGGGCCCCCTTCAACCATGCTTTGGACTCCACCCCTGGCCCCGCCCCTGATGCCAGCTTGAAACAAAATGCAGGTTTGTTGCAGTTTACATATGCACACGGAGCCAATGTGTGTGTTTGCAATTGCACAAAAGCAAGAAGGAACAAGCACAGTTTACATTTCTTTTAAATTGTATTTATTACAAATAAAAAAAACTTACACTTTTTTTACTTTTTATTTTCTTTTTTGCTTTCACAAGGGATGAACAACATGGCATGGGCCATGACAGGTCCTCTTTATGGAGAGATGTGGGGTATTTTAGACTCCATATATTTCCTCTGGCCTCCAAAGCATCTGATCAAACCAAGATCAATTTGATCAGATGCTTGTTCAAGCCAGTAATGGTTTCTTTACAACAGACTGAAACTGAAAGCAATAAGATCCACTTCCGGTTTCTGATGTCACACGGTGGGAGGAATGATATCCATCCCTCTCACGGTGTCCCAGGAGCTGGATGCTACTGGTTGCATCTTAAAGGCAGTAAAAGCAGTGATGGGACCCCCTTCCACTGCCTGTAGAAGTAATCCAGGGGCTTCTAGGCAGCCCCTAGGATTACTTTTACTTTGTGCAGAATCGCTGGAGCTACAAAATTGTATATTGATCATTGCTGTAGTGATGACCGAGTATCACCCTTCCAATCCAACGACATACTGGTACGTCGCTGGATGGGAAGCAGTTAAAGGGGATTGGTTTGGGGGGGGGGGGGCAGTAAAAATGCAACCCAGCTGCACGTTTACTGCTCCCCCAAATGAAGTGTAAACTACTAGCATCTCACCATTTCTTATGATCATCAGCATTACAATAATCATTACAGGCAGTACAGTAAGCGGAGGCTCCATCATGGCTCTGTGTCACAGTGCTGTTGGGTGCTGACTTTAACTTATAGCTATACTGTATATAACAGACTGTAACACAGCACAGCCATAAAAAAGTCAGCAGCACCCAACAGCACTGTGACAAAGAGCCATGATAGAGTCCTGGCTTACTGTGTTGTATGTGTGATGATTATTGTAATGCTGATAACCTGATAACCTGCTGTGCTGTGAGATATATAATGGGACACAGAGAGGATTCTGTGCTCTACTCACTGTGTCCAGTGCAGCCACGCTATCCTCCTCCTCTTCCCTGTCAGCAATTTCCCATATCTTGTGCGGACTGCAGCCAGGAGCCGAGCAGATGATCAGAGTATCACTCCGCCGGCCGGGACTATTAGAATAGTGGGCGGCATGATTTACATGCGCCAGAAAATTAAGAAATAGTACCTCCACTGCACTCCCCTCCTGGGTCCCTCTGTTGCTCCGATGGGGCCCAGGAAAATTATATAACCCCCTCTATAAGTAAGTTGGAGTGGGGTATGAGATTAGAAAGTGACTTTTTTTTTAATGCAGCAACGAACTGTAATGCCGCCCGGGCCCCCCTGTGGAGCTGACTGGAGCAGGCCCAGTACAACAGGGCTGGTTGTACTGCCCTATCAGCGACCCTGCCTGCAGTAAGTAAATGCGCTCACCTCAAGAGCAGACCCCAGTTTTACTAGAGGGTCATGCACACTTTCCCCTTAGAGGACACACTGAAACCGTAGGGCTGCAAACCGACTGGATGGAGCCATCCACACTTGATGCTATAGCTGCGCTTTATGGGATGCACTCCTCTTTGGTCAGCATAAGTAAACTCATGCTGTCATACACCACCTATGTGAGGGACATTCTTCCCACTAACCACCTATGTAAGGGGCATTCTCCCACTGACTCCTAATTAATTCATTTTTGCATGGGTTCCTGTGATCTAAAAATGATTTCTTCTTCTTGGGCTCTTCTTGGGTAAAAAGGTTGAGAAAATATAGTATTCGCCGTCTAGATGTTTTGCACTACCTTACTGAATATTTCCAAAGCACTTATATCTTTATCCATGGGACAGAAGGAGCATTGAAGGATAGAATATTTAGTAGAGGAAGTCTTATTAAGCTAGCAAAACCTACAAAGGATTCTGGGTAGATGGCTATAAATAAGCTGCCCAGCAGACTCCTGGGAAACTTCCTATTCTACAATTGTCCAAACCGTATTCAGTTGTAGCCTTCCATTAAAATGAGCAGCATATTTCTCCCCCACCGATCACATTAGATTTCCATAAATAACGCAGCAGAACCAGGCAAGGTGGGACATTTAAATCATTTCCTCTGTACAGTCCGCTCCAGAGCTGCCTGCTGGAAGCATCAAATTGTATTGCCGCTTTTTTGCAGGCTGGATAATAAAACATTAGAACGAGTGAAACTTTTATGTAAAAAAAAAAAAAAAATGTTTTACGCAAAGCGCACCTGTAGTTTTGGAGAAGCCAGTCATGGGGATTGAACAAAAAATGGGCTCAATTTATCATGGGACACCGAATCTCAATTTATCTTTGAAAATTACTATTTATTAAAGAGAATCTGCCATTTCCCCACCTCCATACGTAGAAGGGAAAATGCCTAGAGGGTTGCTACATACCTACTGCATCCTCGAAAAGAGGCCAATACTAAAGGGTCTATTTATAAAACATTTGTTGGACCAACCTCATACCCAGTAGGCTGGGTCACAACTGCTAGGAGAAGGGACTCCTTTGAAACGCATCAAACAGCTGAGACCCTAATGTCCTCTCTGCTATTATGTAGAGACTGTCGGTTTCAGGACTGATTGCCACGATCAGGTGGCTCTTACAAGCGATTACACTTCACATGTTTGTGAGTAGTTTTAATTTGTTTGTATTATTAAATACACTTTTCTATAATTCACTAGGCTGGTGCGCCCTCTTTTTCTTCATCTTTTTTGTTACAACTAAGATATCCCCTATCATGGAGGGCAGCAAGGCCAGAGAGACCAGCCCTTAAGCAATAGACTACCCAGACATCACACTAATGTGCAAGAGTATTTGTTTGCAGTTATGCTGTAAACTATGCCCAGTTTTCTGTTTGTGTAGCATCCTTTCCTTACTTTGTGAAGTTCCAGCACAGCGCGGCCATCTCCAGTGTGGGCATCTGAAGCCACAGTGTTCTTCTTCCTGGATTCTGTGCATGCTGGCTACCCAGCATGCACCTGCCGATCTCGCATTAGTAGTACCATATCAAGCTGACCAAGATTTTCCATTGAAGCCAATGTTAAATGTTAAGGGAGCAGTGCCATGTCAAGCTGCCCAAGATTTTCCATAGATACCAATGTTAAATGTTACGGGAGCAGTGCCATGTCACGCTGACCAAGATCTCCCAGGAGCCAATGCAAAGCCTGAAATGACTTATGGCATTGTGGTCCCTAAAGGAGGACGTGAAATTAGATACAGGCATAAATCAGGTAAGTGAACAGAAAAAAAAATGATAAATTGTCAATACAATTTAAGGATGCACGTTAGTGCTGCATGGTGAGAAGTGAAAATGTGGGTGGAACTCTGCTTTATGGTGACTGGGGAGGTGTTTTGGAAGCCTTGCCAGAGTGTTCTTTTCCCTCAAGAGAGGGTTCCAGTCCTCTTGAGGCTGCTGCCCTTGAAGGCAGCTTTACTGAGACAGGAGATTGCTGTTTGGGCCTCAGCAGCTGCTGAGCCGAGAGCCTGGAGAAGATTGT
The DNA here is from genome assembly GCA_018402905.1 of Glandirana rugosa. Classification (NCBI taxonomy): domain Eukaryota; kingdom Metazoa; phylum Chordata; class Amphibia; order Anura; family Ranidae; genus Glandirana; species Glandirana rugosa. The sequence continues at coordinate 853,764 of BLSH010103639.1, read as the reverse complement.
CAATGGATATTTGCTGGAGGGCACTGTACGGAAGTCTGGGTCTGGACAAGGATCTTGTTATCTCCCTCACTGAGGATCTACCAGTGGATGCTGGGTGGCAAACAGCTCCTGGGACACTGTGAGTAAAGACCTTGCTGTGGACTATTAGTTGTACAAGTGCTAAAGGAGAACTACGTGCCAGAAGTGCCTATATGGATTGCTGCTGTTCCCTGTTACCACCAGGAAAAGCTGCTATTGGAAGATTAGTGAGAAGTTTGTCCTCTCATTTTTGCTACTGATCATTTTGGGGTATCCTGTAATCGTAAATCCCTCTACTGATAAATTTCTTCAGCAATAAATACTAAAAAAAAATCACCTAGCCTGAGCCTGAACTGTCAATATGTGTGGGACTGAGCTTGTATGACTGGCAGCCTCTATACTACTTTGGGAGAACCTGTCTAATTCTTGAGGCCCCTCAGCTAAGCGCTACACACAGGTTAAGCATTGTTTTAAAATATCACTAGTTTACTGTATGTATAATGCATTGATGTGGGTTATCTGTTTTTTGCTAATTGAAATCATCCAAGGACTAAAGGTGAGCGAACCCGAATTGTAAAGTTCGGGTCCGTACCAAACTTTTGGGTGTCCGGGACCCGGACCCGAACCCAGACTTTTCAAAAAAAAGTCCGGGTTCGGGTCCGGGGTTCTGGTATTTTATTCCACGTGTTGAAAAGCTGCCAAGGGAAGCCAATCAACAAGTGTTTCACTGGTTTTCCCTAGAAGCCATCACAGCCTTGCCTACTAATGGCATGGCTGTGATTGGCCAGTGCACCATGTGACCCAGCCTCTATATGGGGCTGGAGTCACCGTGCTGCATGTCACATGCTCTCAGGATAGTGTAGGGAGAGGATGCTGCTGGCTCTGTGAGGGACTGATTGCAGATATTATAGAACATCTCATCCTGCATTACTGAACGATCTGATTGTGGACTAGGGAGAGATACTAGTACTGCTGCTTTGAGGGAGGGAGAGATACTAGTACTGGTGCTTTGAGAGACAGATTGCACACCTCATCCTGCTGCACAGAACGATCTGACTGGACTAGGTAGAGTCTGTTGCTTTAAGGGAAAGATTATTCTTCTAAAATCATCATCAAGTTGTACAGGGAAAGGTTCCAGCTGTTCCTTTAAGGGAAAGATTAGTGTTCTAAAATCATCATCAAAGTGTGTGGGAAAAGCCTGTTTCAGCCTCATGAAGCCATATTAGTGTTCTAAAATCATCTTCAAAGTGTGTTGGAAAACCCTGTTTCAGCCGCAGGGAGCCATATTAGTGTTCTAAAATCATCTTCAAATTGTGTGGGAAAAGCCTATATCATCCGCAGGGAGCCATATTAGTGTTCTAAAATCATCTTCAAATTGTGTGGGAAAAGTCTATATCAGCCGCAGGGAGCCATATTAGTGTTCTAAAATCATCTTCAAAATTTAGAACACTAGAACACTAATATGGCTCCCCGCGGCTGAAATAGGCTTTTCCCACACAATTTGAAGATGATTTTAGAACACTAATATGGCTCCCCGCGCCTGCAATAGGCTTTTCCCACACACTTTGAAGATGATTTTAGAACACTAATATGGCTCCCCGCGCCTGCAATAGGCCTTTCCCATAAACTTTGAAGATGATTTTAGAACACTAATATGGCTCCCTGCGGCTGATATAGGCTTTTCCCACACAATTTGAAGATGATTTTAGAACAGTAATATGGCTCTATGCCCCTGCAATAGGCTTTCCCCACACAATTTTAAGATGATTTTAGAACACTAATCTTTCCCTTAAAGCAACAGCTGGAGGCTTTCCCTGTACAACTTAGAATTTAAAATCATCTCCTAGTTCTATAGGGAGAGGTTCCTACTGTTGCTTAAAGGGACAGATTATTGTTTCTTGCACAAAATTAAAAAGTGCATTGCTGGTTTTAAAAAAAAAAAAAATTCCAAAAATAAAAAAAACAGTGTTGGCTACCTCCGCCTCCACCGCCACTTTCACCGCCTCCTCAACCTCCAACTCCACATCCACCTCCATTTTTGATTTTTTTTAATGTGATTTTAGGTTAAAAAATATTTTAAATTATTTCCCTATCCCAATTTCTTTGTAGGGCATTTTCCTTCCTTTTGCAGACCTCTAGGACTTTCCAGGACTTTGTTACAGCCATTTTTGTGCCTAAAAGTTCGGGTCTCCATTGATTTCAATGGGGTTCGGGGTTCGTGTCAAAGTTCGGGTCCAGTCCGGACCCGAACCCGGACTTTGCCCCGAAGTTCGGCCGAACCAGCAGAAACCAAACTTCCAGAGGTTTGCTCAACTCTACCAAGGACCTATTGATGAGAAAGGCAGACTATAAAAAATGCATGATTATTGATGTGTATAAAAGTGCATGAAAATAAGCATGGAAAGGTTTGAATAAAGCCTTAAATCATGTGGAAAAAAAGACTATAAGCACCCCTGTCAATTTTCCAAATTGTCCTAACTTTTGTAACTGTCACTTTGTCTGATCAGCTTGGCCTGCATCATCATAAATTACCAGAATAACATATTTTTCATGACAGTTATTCTAGGTTAACTACAATGGCTTGGGTCATTGTATTTTCAAACTTTTCTAAGCTTTCAAACCATTTAATAGTTGTTTTTACACTACCAATATATCTATATTCAATCTATAATTAACAAACATTTGATACATGATAAAGGATTCCCAAAGCACTAGGTGCCCATACATGCTTTAAAGTCCCTGCAGAATGTCTATTATTTATGGTGCTCTGTTATCTGGAGGTATGGTATCCATAGTGCCCCATTTTCTATGGTGTCTTGTTTTTCTTGGTGCCCTATTATCTGGGGTGTCTTGTTTTTCCTGAGGCTCCCTGTTGTCACATTATCCATAGCGCTGGATAGTCTTGTTATCTTTGGTGCCCCATTATTCAGGGTGTCTTCTTATATCATCCATAGTGCCATGTTGTGCTGGGTGACCTCTTACCTGGGGTGCCCCATTATCCTTATTACCATGTTATCTGTGGTAACATGTTATCCAAAGTACCACGCGCAATGCCGACGACACCATTCATTACCTGGCAGAACATTCTTTCTGGCTGCCACAGGACATTTCTGCCAGTGACAGAGTGCATGAGAGGGGAGGACACATGAGGACATTAATTGGTTTCTGCCACAGGCAAGGGTGGGTAGCCACGAGCTGAGAAAGATTCCTAAATATGTACTTTGCTGCCAGGATGACCAATCGCTGAGAGCTCTAGGGACAAGGCTCAGGGGCTGCTCTGCCCATAGTGTGGTGCTTGCCAGGAGCCTAGGGATGGAGATGAGCTCCCAGAGGACCAACAAGTGCTAGTGTTGTCCTGCCCTGGGTAGAGTGACCAGGTGCCATGTACAGGAGAGAGAGATGCTGTGTGCTGGCCTTGGGCTGAGTGCGCTGAGGGCCCAGGTCCATGTGTTGTGCTTCTGATCCAGTGCTGTAGGCAGGGAAGAGACCACAAGGCTGCTGCTGTGGACAGAGCTGTTATGCTTCAGTGGCAATGCAATACAGGGCAGAGCCATAAGAAGAGGATCACCAACGAGTACAGGCTTGAGAGGCTAGAGGTTAGCAGGCTGCTTCTCACCTGACTTCATCCAGAAGCTGAATCCCCATCCTTTCTGTCCATGTGATCACCAGAGCGACATATATTGGAGTTCCTGTGTGGTGAAGGCACCAATGGCTACCACAATGGGGGAATTCAATAAAGCTGATGTGCTACTTTTCTGGCGTTAATCCCTCTTTGTAATGTATTGTGCTAAATTCATGAAGCATTTGCAACACTTTTGGTTCTGACAGCGACTCATGCACCAAATTCGGTTCTAGAATGTGCCACTTTCACATTGCGCCAAATTCAACATAAAAATATTGACAGTTTGTATCTTATGTAAGTGGAACTAATTAAGACCAACTCTTTTGGTGTCCAGAGAGAGAAACTGGCACTGACACATTTTGTAAAAGTATCTCTCATGCATTTTAAAAGTGGGGCAGCATGCGCCAAATTCAAGTACAAGTTCTAGATAGGTACATGAGTTTGGTGCATGCTGCACCACTTTTAGAATGCATGAGAAACATTTTTGCAAAGTTTCAGGGAATGTGTTTAATTGGCTGCCGTTTGCTACCACTTTGTTGCTGTTAGGAATTCAGCCAAAGAGGACTGTGTTGTGTTTGTGTTTAACGGGTTCAGGTGCAGGTAGGTCATCACTGAGCATGACAGAAGGACCCATCTATTCAGTCGCTCCAGAGAGGCTAAGCGCTATACATGCTATCTGGGGGTGCCATGTTATCTAAGTTGCCCTGTTATCTGAGATGCTTCATTATCTGGGGTGCCATATGTAGTACCCTCCTAATATAGAGTGAACTGCTAGGTGAATTTAGTTTAGCTCCTTTGTCATCAATGGAGCGGGGGTTGATTGCTTAGGGCTGCTCAGTGTTTCAAAGGCCGTTGTTCTGTTACTTCCCCTTGTCTTCTAGAGACTTCTAGAAGATCAGTAGGAGGGAGAGCAGAACAAGCATTCTGAATATTAATGGGCTTTCAGCCAAATTCTGGGGAGGTGTGCCCAAATGGAGGGGAGAAAGCCCATAAATAGCCTGAGGTCTGGGCAGCAAGGAGCATTTTTCCTGGGTCCAGTACTGCAGGAGGAGGCCCTTGCGCAGGATCCTTGAGAGAGCTTTGAGGGAGACCCCGAGGTCCCAGGTAGGCTTGTCTAGAGATCAAGTTGGATTAGATGGAAGCTCACTGGAGAGAGCCAGTAAGAATATGATGGGAATGAGTCTAACTGTACTATGGTGGTGTGAGGCTACATCTCCCTCACATGAAAGAGCCTGGTGGACATCCGCAGTAGGCAACAGGTGATCCTGTGGCTAAGTGAGTAAATGACCCCCATTGCTAAAGGGAAGTGACTGTGTTTAGCTTTTGACTCTTGAGGGAGTACAAGTTGCCAGCAGCATTAGGAATCCTGTGGGACATTCAGTTTGTAAAGTGCAGCCAGATACTGAGGAGTCCTCACATGGTTGTTTGCAGTGAATCAGGGTATTCCATGCTCCCTGGAAGTGCACATGAAGATATAGGTAGATGAATGCACACCGTAGTTGAAGGAATTCAGTATAACTTTATTGAAGAATAAAATCCATCAAAAATAGTCAAACATGGTTACAGTTGTGGCAGAGATAGACGTGTTTCACAAAATCAAATTCACTTACTCATAATCTGTAGAACACTGTTCTCTAAAGACGTTATAAAGACATACAAACAGCTGAAGAGACTTGATGTTCACAGGGGCGTACCTAGAGCATTTGGCACCCGGGGCGGATCCTATATCTGGCACCCCCCCCCCCCGAAAAACGCAAGGTGGTGCAGATTTTTGGGGATTAAATCGGGTGGCGAGGAGGCAATATATTGTCGTTGTCAAACATCCTCTGAAAAGTGATCCACTGTGGTTCACTCTTCAGAGGGCAACACTAGTGAACCCTAATCGCCAGCAATGCCCCTCACAGGGCCGATCCTAGGGTCACAGATGCCTGAGTGCAGAAATATTTCAGACGCCCCCACATGGATATGGTCATCTTACTAACTCCCCCCTTTACAAATGTTTCTATGGCAATGACTGCAGCCTCACCAGTGCCCATCAATGCAGCCTGATCAATGCCCATCAGCGCGGCCTCACCAGTGTCTACTGGTATAGGTACACCCCCGCAGACTTTATAAAGACGTGAGTCCGTAGACACTGGGATCCTAGCCGGGACACTCCCCGTAACGACCGCTAATCCCAAGTGATCACAACGGGAGACTTCTCACTTGGTGTCACCTAGTGAAAAGTCTCCTACAAACTGTTGCTGTTATATAACGGAGGAGCGGTGGGCTAAATTAGGGGTTTTTAGACGTGGTGGAACGCAAAAAGCCCCCCCCCCCCACG
>BLSH010103639.1:833586-844636 GCA_018402905.1 Glandirana rugosa | reverse complement strand
TTTCACTGTTTAAAATATTAACGTTGTGGTTAATGAATTATATGTAATAGTGGACCCGGTTCACAAGATACGTTATACAGCCATCTTGGTGGGTATCTGAATCCCTGTCCAAAGTCCCTGTCCAAAGTTCCAGACGGAAGGTTGGTCCCTCCCTAGAAGGGAATCTTAACCTTATCATATGTCTGGGGGTCCTGTCTAACTTCTAATATTATTGAACAACTAACTACTCTATTGAGTTTACCGTTACTTCCCTCTCCAAAACTAATACCTACTGAAGTTGTACGGACTGTAATTGACCTTAAGAGTTTGACGATAATGTTCGTCCTCGTCCCTACATTACCTCTTTTTACTAACTGTTTTAGAGAAACCCCATTCAGTGCTTCCATTACATCCCTGCTCCTGCTTGTAATAGCAGTTTGAGAATTCCAGTTAATGTCAGGCATGTTGAAGTCATCCATAATCAAAACCTCTCCCTTCATTGCCATTTGAGTTATCTCATCAATCAACAAGTTATTATAATCTTCAATCTGTCCTGGGGGTCTGTATACTATTCCAATTCTAAGGGAAGATCCCTCCCTGGTTGGAAGGCAGACCTTGAAACCTGTCCCTGAAACCTGTCCCTAAGTCTATGGGTGGTTCTACCGACATATTGCATAGAACACTTGGCCCAGGTGATAATGTATATTAAGTAATTGGTGTTGCAATTATAAAATTTGTCACTTTTGTAACCAAATTTTCGCCCTCACTCGCCAACCTTTTCATGGGTTGGTGGGAGAGGTCCCACATCTTTGGAGATAGGGATCCCTTTAGAAGCCAGATAGTCACATATTGGAGATATATAGACGATCTGATCTTCATCTGTCACAGAGTGGTACAACTTGATCAGTTTTTGGAGTATTTGAATGACAACAGTTGTAACCTCACTTTTACTGGTCATAGAAGCACTGAATTGCATTTGTTTTCTTGATATTAGACTGGATCATGATGGTGGCAGAATCACCAGTCATTTATATAGAAAGCCTATGGCAGGAAATAGTTTATTATTGGCCAGCTCTAGCCATCCTCGCCACACAGTCAAAGGTATCTGGGTGGGTTAGTTTCTCAGACTCCGTTGAATATGTAGTGAGTAATCGGATTGTGAGAGGGAGTCTGAGAAATTGTATAACCAATTTATAGCTAAGGGCACTATGTCTTCTGTGTTTAGGTTAGTGTAATTTTGGATGTGTTTGGGGCCTGCTGTTAGCCTTTGAGTTGGTCGTTGATTCTGTATTGTTTTCTATGTGGATGGAGGATGGGGGGGGGGGGGGTGAGGTTGAGTAGTTACCTATTTGAGGATGGGGAGGAGGAGAAATGGGTGGGGGGAGAGATGGGGTAAAGTCTTATGAGGTCTGGTTAAGGTTAAGGTTTAAAGACCTGTGATTTACAGTATGTGGTTTGGGTTGATCCATTGTTTGAATTTGGGGTACCTTTCGATGGGACCGGGGGCATGGGGGGGGGGGACAAGCCTCCTATCTAGCCCCGGGTTCCGATCAATTCCCTTCTTCTTCTACTTGATATTTTGTAGTCAGTAGAGGTCGTAAAGGTGTCTTGTGCGTTGTATGGGGGATGTTTTATGTATTCAGTGGTAGTTTTGAAGTGTGTCCTGCATGCCCAGATCTTATTATGTTTAGAGATGTTGTCATGGGATATGGCTATTAGTTCTTCCATGTCAGCTATTTTATTTATTCTGTGGAACCACTCTTTAATTACGGGTCTAGTGTTTTTGCCCCAGAGAACTGGAATTCAAAGCTTGGCTGCATTTAGCATGTGCATTGCCTATGATTTGAAATATGGGTGTTGGGCTAGTGTAGTGTGGTGTAGGAGTAGATGTACGGTAGAGAATTCCAGAGGCATGGTGGGTAGGGTATTGAGTGGACGTTTTCCCAGCAGGGTTGTAGGACTGGGCATTTCCACCATATGTGGATGGGGAAACCTGGTTCTGAGTTGCATCACCAACAAAGGTTGGATACGTTTGGTTTAAATGTGTGTACAACCGTGGGGACTCTGTACCAGCGGTTGAGAATTTTGTGTCCATTTTCTCGTACAGATACATTCACTGATCCCCTGAGGGTGTTCTCATATATTTGTTCCCGCTGCTTTTCTGAGAGGCTGAGAGAGAGTTTGGTTTCCCAGTATTGGCATGGATTGTGTTTCGTACTTTGTTTTGCAATAAGTAAGGTGTATATATTTGATATGACGTGTCTTTGAGGGTTTTTTCTGAACATAGGGATTTAAATGGTGTGAGTTGTCTGGCACATAGGGTTTTTGTTTTCGGCTCCGTAAGGAAGTGTCTAAGTTGGAGATATGTCCACTGAGGTAGGCGTTGATCTCTCATTTGGTTTGCTAGATGGTTTCGTGATTGGAAGTTGCCTTCATGAAAAAAAATATTTGGCTAGGATATGTTTGTGGGTCCATGACTCTTTTAGAAAATTTGCGGTCATTCTTGGTGGGAAATCTGCGTTAGAGCAGATCGGGGTCATTGGACCTGGTATAGAGGACAGACTGAATTTTTTGTGTGTTGCATAGAAGTAGCGTAAGATCGGGCCAATGAGTAAGTGCTCCACGGTGTGGGTTGGGATATATTTGTGGTGTATCCAGGGTGCCATGTTAAGAGGAATTTTCTAGGGTCACCCATTGCTTTGAAGGAGAGTGGACATTCCAGTCCACTATTCTGGTTAGGAGGCAGGCTCCGTGATACTTCTGAAGGTCCGGGAGTCCGATGCCTCCTTTGTGTTTGGGGAGTGTTAGACATTCGTGGTTGATCCGTGGGTGTTTGTTGTGCCAAATTAATTTTGTGCATATTGTTTTGTAAAGGGAAAAGAAGGAGGCGGTTAGGTGTATAGGAATTGTCTGCATCAGATACAGTAGTCTTGGAAGAACATTTATTTTTACTATGGCTGCCCACCATGAGAAAGTCGAGAGGTTCCATTTTATTAGGTCTTGCTTTATCTTTGAGATTGTTTGGCCGAAAGTTTAGAGGGTATAAATCAGAAAGGTCGGATGGTAGTTTGACTCCAAGGTAGGTTATTGATTTTTCTTTCCATATGAATGGGAAATGATTTTGGCAATGAGCCACCTGTTCTTTTGTTAGGGAGACGTTTAGTGCATACGATTTATCAGAGTTAATTTTTAGGTTGGTCAGTGTTTGGAATTGTGTGAAATCTTGTAGTAGATTTGGTATGGTGACGTGGGGTTCAGACAGGAATAGAAGTACATCATCTGCGAATACAGATATTTTATATTCGTGTCCAGATTTTGCGATACCTTTAATATTTGAGTTGTTTCAAAGGCGGTTAAGAAGTGGTTCTAGGGTGAGGACATAGAGAAGCGGGGATAGAGGGCATCCCTGACGGGTCCCATTCCTGACGGGGAAGGCATTTGACAGTCGGCTGTTGACTTTTGCCTGCACAGTTGGGCTGGAGTAAAGTGTCAAAATCATTTGGAGCATTTTTTCGCCCAGGCCTATAGCTTGTAGTGTTTCCGTCATGTAGTCCCAGGCCACTCTGTCGAATGCCTTCTCCGCGTCGAGTGATAAAAAGAAGCCTTTTCACTGGGTTGCATTTTACTGAGAGTGAATATTGATGGCCTTGATCGTGTTATCTCTGGCTTCTTGGCCAGGTGTGAAGCCTACTTGGTCAGTATTCATAAGTGACGGGAGGTGTGGGAACAGTCTGTTAGACAGTATTTTCGCAAAACGTTCTGTATCTACGTTGAGGAGGGATATAGGGCGGTAGTTTGATATTAATGTGTGGTCCTTCCCTTCCTTGGGTAGTATTGTAATGTGTGCTTCGAGGAGACGATGAGTGGGCATTGAGGGGGATGAGAGGGAGTTGAATGACTTTAGGATTGGATTAGCCATTGTGTCTAGGAAGGTTTTGTAGTACACTGCGGAAAATCCGTCTGGGCCTGGACTTTTCCTGGCTTTCATTTGTTTGATTGCTAGGGTGAGCTCCTCTTTAGTTATGGGGTGCTCGAGGGATTGCCTTGTATCCTGATCTAATGAGAAAGGAGCATATTGAAACAAAAAGTCTCTGATAGTAGTGGTTCTCGTGTGGGAGGAAGTTTAGGTAGTTGTGATGTAGGGATATTATAGAGATTATGTCAATGTTTGTTGTGGCATGTGTGCCTTCTGGGTTTTGAATCTTCCAAATTGTGTATCTCACTTTTCTGGTTTGCATGGCTCTGGCCAGTAATGCCCTGCTTTTATTTCCATGTTAGAAGTAAAGTTTATTTGCCAGTGCAAATTTCCTTTTGGTTCTTATGTTGAGTTCTTCTATTAAAAGGGATCTTACACTAGTTAATTCTTGCAAGACGTGGTTAGCTTGGTTCTTTTTGTGTGTGTTTTCTAGAGATTTAATCTGATCCGTTAGGCCCTGGATTCTTGGCGTTGGCATTTGTGTTTAGTGCTAAGAGATGGTACATTTGTGGGCTTCCCATTGTGGTAGGAGATGTACGTCAGGGGTGTCATTGGATCTGAAATAGGATTCAAGATTTGTGTATATCAAGTCCATGTTGGCTTGATCGGTCAATATTGAGGTGTCAATATTTTAGTTTTTTCGGGGTTTCCGGGAAAGTGAGTTGTATGGAGATGGGGTGATGATCTGTTGGATACACGGATTTGATCTTGGTCTTGGTTAGAAGATGTAAATCCTGTTGGGTTATGAAAAGATAATCTAGTCTAGAGTATCTGTTGTGTGGGATGGAAAAGTGGGAGTAGTCTTTTTCTTTTGGGTGTAATGTGCACCAAGTGTCATGGAGTAGAAGGTAATGTAGTTCAGTGTGTATTTGGCAAAGAGCTTGGTATGGTATGGATGATGTGCCCGTGGATAAATATTGGATTGAGTTGAGCGGATCATTGAAGTCTCCTCACAGTAATAGTATTCCTGTTTGAAAGGAGGAAAGGAGGGAAGCTTTTTTGCAAAAGAAGGGAACATGTTTGGTATTCGGAGCATAAATGTTGGCTAGAGTAATTGGGGTCTCTTTGAATGTACCTTTGATAAATATATACTGACCTTCAGGGTCTACCATGGATTTTGTAATCTGTATAGGGCAGTGTTTGGACATGAGAATTGAGACTCCTTTAGATTTGGCTATGGGATTTGAGGCATGAAAGGCTCTGGTGTATCGTGGGTTGTTCAGTTTGGGCATGTTTGTTTTAAAGCGAGTCTCTTGTAAGTAGACTACATCAGTTTTGTGAGATTGCATTAATGCAAGGATCTGAGATCTTTTCTTGGGGACATTGAGGCCTTTAACATTTAATGATACTAATTTTAATGTAAGCTGAGGAGGGTTTTCTGAATGTTTCAGAGGCATTGTGTTATGGGTAGTTCTGCTTTGGAGGGTATGTCAGTTGAGATAGTGATTGAGTTAGTGTAGAGATAGGATAGTTTTCCACAGCTTTGAAACACAGGGGGAGGATTGTTCTGAGCGGATGGGGTAAAGGTACAGGCGAGGTGTATCATATTTGTTGTCGTATTTGGTGGCAGTCACCTTGTGTAGGGATGTGATAAGTGGTGTTACGGGTATTTGTGCCGGAGATCGAAGTAGACCAGCTATTCGATTAACATGGACCAGTGAGGTCTGGTACTGTTCAGCGGTGTTTCAAAGAACACACTGATCCAGGGTAACAAGGAGGTTGGATGGGATTAACCTGGTCCAGTGGTAGAGGATCGTAAGTTCATTATTGGAGACTAGGTGAATGCTGTGTATAGGAGGTAGGTGGGTCGTTATGGAGAGACATTTGGGGTTTGAGGTCCGGACATGGGGATGCATGTGTGATCTTAGGAGAGAGGTGACTGGGTGTATTCAAATGTCCTATGTTGCCCATTAGGACTGGTAGAATTAGGAACATTGATATTCAAACACTTGGTATAATAAGAAGAATCATCAGTAGTGACCATATATGTCATATTATGAGCTAAACATAAACCAAACATTAACAAAACCATACATGTAAAATGAAAATTGCGATACTTTTCAAAAAATTGGTCTAATATGGCTTTAGTAGGATGCCATTCTAGTGGTGTGTAGAATAGAGCTAGGCTAATGTATCATAGCGCTATTTTTCTGCCTGATTTCTTGTGTGCTTTTATGATGTCTGCTATATTTTTCCACAGGTTCTGGAGACGATGATGGTGTGATGTCCTGCTATAACTATTATGGTTGCCTGTGTCTTCTCATTGGGAGGTATGTTTGTGTTCTGTTGGTATTGTCAGAGTATTGGATAAGGTTGTGTAGGTTCCAAGCCTAACTTATGTCTGAATATCTGTTTCTGTTTGTGTTATATGCGGGGACAATTTTAAATGTAGGCATTGTCCCATAACAGGTATATCTAGTGGTTACAGTTATTGAGGTATATTTCTCGGCTTATTACTGGCGTTAGAAAGTTTTGTGTTTGTATATAATATTATATTATCTTTATTCTGATCTATTCTGCTATACTGCTGGGTATGTTTGTTAGGTTATTTTGTATAGATTGTGAGTGGTTCATCTCCAGCAAGGTGTGTGTTGTACAGTGAGTGAGGTTGTGCGTAGTAAGTTGGTCTTTTAGATCAACAGTTTCCTCAAGTGTAGTGTTTGTGTGTTCGTCGTTGTATTGCAATGTAAGAATGTTCAGTCAAAATTGCATGTTATACTGTTAAGATTATGAGCAGCCTTATCTAGTTGGGCAGGTGGGGAGGGAGGCACCCAGGTTTGAGAGGGGTTAACTTGTTTTGTCCCTGTTCTATACGTGTGTATGGAACTGCAATTTTCTTGTTGGTTGTACGTGTTTTGTATTTTGGCCCATATTAGCTTTTAGTTTTACTCTGTGTTTGGAACTTATATTCTGGAGTCTCCCCTAGGTGCCCTCTCCCCACCTGTGTACCCCTAAAATTATTAGACGTGTTTACTGTTAGGGTTGGCTTTCGAGGTGGAGCTTTAAGTAGAGAAATAATTACTGTCCATAATGTCCTTAGTGTTTGCTTAATCACAGTGGATGACCGGATAGGTGCAACATGTCTACCAAGTGGTTGGTATTAATGTTAGTGGTGCATATACTCACGGTCCGAATGGTTGTGGGTGTTGCCTTATTACGGTTCACCTTGAGGTTCCCTCAGAAGGCATCCTCGGATTATCCTTTGACTAGATTTCATGGGTCGAAGGATCTTTCTTACTATCTTTAGCTGCGTGTTCTGGTGTGGTGCTTCATGGTGAGTAGGCGTCCGGGTAATAGTTCATGGTGGACGTAGACGATGTCAGTATATGTTGAACTTGCTTGGAGATGAGAAAGCAGACAATTTTAATTTTGGTTATGTATTTGGTCTTCTTGTGTAGAGTTGGTGCTTTTGTATGCTCAGATCAGTTTCTGGGTGTAGAGTTCGGGTCTTTTCTGGATGCATCTCCTGGGGTGTGCTGATGAGGGGGGGGGGGGGTCTTTGTCCCGAAGTATCTTGCCATTTGTATCGTTGTATAGGGGGAGAAGGAGGTAGAGCTAGGTGTTGTAAGACATGGTATGTCTGTGCCGGCCTCAGTGGAATGAGACATCATGATGTTTATGCGGGGTGAAAGTTCGGATAGTATGAGTTGCTGTGTTTTTCCATCAAGAGCAGAGTGGTATTGTTATAGAGAGTCTAAGATTTCCAGAAAACAGTTCATTAGTGAAACTTGAATAACTTGCTGTCTATCAGAATGGTGTTAACAGGATTGATCTCTGAATTTTAGAAGAGGCACAGGGTGTCTCCTTTTCAGGTTTCTCGACAGGTTTTCCTGTGACCTGGAGATGCAGATGAGCTGCTCTGCTTTATTGAGGTGGTGGTGTTTCTGGCGGTGATCTTTGGCGCCTGGGCCTTTGGGCTGACCATTCCATGGGGTCTTCTAGGGGGTCTGCGTTCCAGGCTGTGCAGATACGATGATCACTGAACCAGTCTTGTAGTAGGGGGATTGGAATATCCAGAGTATGGCAGAATTGACAGTGTGAAAATGCCATAGTGACTGGCTGCAGGATAATCAGAAAGAGGTTCGGGAACAAATATAAATTACAATAGCAGCTCTTTTGGGGGTACCACTACATGTGGGGGCTCACTAGTCTGGGATTATCCCCTGAATTTATCGCAGCAATGGATGTCACTAAAAACGGCCAGATAAAGTGTTTGAGAAATTGTCATATTGTCATGTCTTGCTGTGTGGATTGCGGGACTGCAATTGAAGAGAAAGGGTGCTGTGCTAATGGCTGTTCTACAGTGTTAATTGTGACCTTGCTGCCAGACAGTAGAGAAGGCAAAGTTTATTCAAGAGTTAAAATGGCGGCAGTGGAGGGTCGTGTGCGCATGTGTACTGTGCGAGTGAATGTCTGCTGCACAGTCACTACTAACAGGACACTTGCAGGTCACAATGGTGAAGATTGTGATCTGGAGCACTGGAGGAGTGCTGCCTGTATGTCTGTTATGCTTGACGCTGTCTGCTTCATGGTAGCGCCTATTGATGCCGGGCGGTAGTTGAGCAATAGCTGGGAAAAGGTTAACTCACAGCGCGGGAAAGAGCACACTGGGGAGACCCGTCCGAGGGGCGGGCTTGCTGCCAAGCAGTCAGTCAGTATGGCGTGGGCGGAGTCGCCACCCCCAGTAGGTCAATCCGGGGTGAGAAGGAGAGCCCTGGCATCACTTCCGCCACTTGGCGAAGAGCCGGAGAGAATGACTGAGTGGAAGAGCCGCATGGTAACTGACACCGAGTAAGACTAATGCCCTGAGGGAGTCTGGCGCTATGCAGCGCCGAAGATAAAGAGCACCTGGGTCTGGTATGTGGCAGATGCCAACAGGTGACAGTAAAATTGTGTGCCTGGGGTCAGTGCGGTCATTGCGGGGAGATGCTGCTGCAATTAGAGTCCAGTGATTGCCAGCCGAGGGTTCTGCAGATCACTTGGGAGACAGGCTGTGCTATTGAAGTGACCATGCCCATTATTATTGCTTCTGGGGGAGACAGACGTGCTCTGAGGGCGCCACTGGAACCGGGGCCGGTGATCTACACCCATACCACGGTATGCCAAACCCATGTATCCTCAGTACAGCAAGTGCGGCAGCCGTCATTACCAATAGCCATCCCCACAACCCATGTTCCGGCTATTAAAGCGGCAGTAGGGACCCACCTAACTCAGACAGAAGAATCCACCAGTCCCTCAAGTGAGGAAAGACCGGGGATTATTGATGTGGGATCCTCCAGTTTCATATATGGTTATGGGTCCATAGAGGAAGGAATAGGCGACTTGAGATCAGGAGCAGACACAGAGTGGGACTGTGACCTCAGATAAGGAAGAATCTGTGTGTTTGGAGCAGCCGCATGGAAATCGTGAGAAAGCATCCATCTTTGTCCAGTGTGCCAGAAATTTGGGATTCTGTGAAACATATACCAACAGAGCTCCTGACCTGTCCCCTCCTTGCACTTACGCTTGGGCTCGAGCGCAAAATGAAGCCTACACCCTCCTCATCAAGAAGGAAGTGACTGTCTATGCCCCAGCAGGACAGGGTGATAGGCAAAAGCTACCAAATTCTCCCGCTTCCAGCGACTGTTGCCAGGCAAAGTTGCCCTAGAGTATGGGTATGACTATCCCTATGCTCCTCGGGAGATCATGGAAGAAATTGAGGCCAAACATGATATGTGGTGTGATGAAGCTGTATGGAAGTTCTTGGCTGTCAAAGAGAGCTGGAACTTTGGAAGGCCCATTCATATTGACAAAGTGGTTGTGAAAAGGCCAAAGAAAAGAGAAATTGAGTGGTCCTGCAACATCTGGGGTTCTAATGGAAGGATGGTCCATATTCCTCACCCAGATTTCTATTTCTGAATTGCCTTTCAGTGTTTGTCTACTTTAAGGAAAAAGTGTTCAAGATGCAAAGTTAGTTGCCTCAGAGGATGACCAGCTGGGAGCTGTTCTACAAAAGCTGATGTTCAAAGTTAAAGTTGTTGCCGGAGGCAATCCCCCAATTCCCAATCTCCTTTTCTCATACAACTAGGAGAAAAGGAACTTCTGCCAGAGAGAACTTCTCCTATTTCAAAAGGACAATTTGTGAAGAGTTCTTAAATGGACACTTTGCAAAGAGTTTTCTTCAAAAAGACACTTTGTGAAGGTCTTTGGGCCAGTTGGCCACGCTTTGAATGAAGGTGGAACATCAAGTTAATGGGCTGCTGCCATGTCAGAAGACAGTTGCCCAGCATCTGTACAAGTAATGTGCCGTGGGAAAGACTTCCTCTGTTGCGAGCTCCTACTGTTGTTCTATAAGTAATGTGCTGAAGGAAAAGACTTCTTCTGTTGCAAGCTCCTTCAGTGGTATAAACCAAAACTAGTGAGAGAACTTTAAATCCCCAAATGCTATTAGAGAAACTGTTGAAATTTTGAGATTGCTTGTTTGAAATGTAACGCTAATTTGAAATATGTCAGTTAGATAGATTGGTAGGATGTTGTTGTTCTATTTTTCTTTTCAGGTCCACAAGGAGACAACTTGTCAAGGTTGCCCTTAAGGGGCAGGATTCATGAAGATACCTCTACGAGAATGTTAGTGGTAGATGCATGCCAGTGGGGAAACCGCCTCTGAAGAGAGGGTGTTCCCACCAGTAGCTACTCAGGAATAGTGTTGAGCGAACCCGGACTGTAACGTTCGGGTCCGTACCGAACTTTCGGGTGTCCGTGGCACGGACCCGGACCCGGACATTTCAAAAATCGTTCGGGTTCGGTCCGGGGTTCTGCTATTTTATTCCACGTGTTGAGAAGCTGCAGGGCAGCCAATCAACAAGCGTTTCACTGGTTTGCCCTTAGAAGCCATCACAGCCATGCCTACTAATGGCATGGCTGTGATTGGCCAGTGCATCATGTGACCCAGCCTCTTTATAAGCTGGAGTCACAGTGCTGCAGTCACATGCTCCTTGGGTTAGTATAGGGAAAGGTAGCTGACGGCGTGAGGGACAGATTTTAGCCATTTTAAGACCTGATCCTGCATCCTGAGATAGATTACTTTACTACTGCTGTCTGTGCTGTTGCTCTGAG
>BLSH010103639.1:771258-805130 GCA_018402905.1 Glandirana rugosa | reverse complement strand
GAGTGACTACTGTATGTCAAACCACTCTCTACTATTCACTCCCCGACAGAGACAAAGGAAATAAACACCCAAACTTATATACCTAGATATAGACAGAATATCCGGAGGTCCACTTGTATCAATTAACTGCAAAACAGATACTACTTATCTGACAGTGAATAAACTAGTACAACTTAGTTGAGGGTAGATAAACTGGTATAACTTAGTTGACTCTAGATAAACTGGTATAACTTAGTTGACTCTAGATAAACTGGTATAACTTATATCACAGATACACATCAATTCTACCTGCTCTATAGAGGAGAGTTCTTAGGTGAATTCAGTATGCCAAGATTTTAGCAAGTGATGGAACTTAATACGTGGGGGGGGGGAAGGTAAATGAAGCTGTAGTGAATTAATGTTCCTTAGTCAAAGTTCAGTATATCTTCAGCCGGCTCTTTAACTTGAATGATAGGTACCCAGAAGTGACTGTAGCAGCAGCAACAGGTTCTCCAAGTAGTGCACAAAAGTGAGATGAAGCAATCTTACTGCAGTAAATTGAATAATTTCACAGTGATCACTGACTTTGTAATAAAGCTACAGCTGACAGCAATCCAGTAAAAGAGCTTACGTAGTTATACTCCAGCTTCTCCTGTACTGTGTTAGTTCTTAAATCTTCACTAGCAATAAGTATGTGAGATTGGATTATATGAAATCAGTACTGTATTGAAGGGCTTGAGCCTGCTAAGCCAACAGGTACCTCACTGCTTGTATGATGGTAATGATGAGACTGGAGATGATGATGATGATGACACTCCAGTGGCTCCCGGAATCGGCTTCCACTGCCTCCCTCCTTGCAGTTCTCCCAGATTGATTGCTTTAGCTGCCCGCAGGTTTCAGGAACAAGCTCTGCTGATAGCAGGGCTGGTCTCCCGGATCATCCACTGAATTGCTGTACAGTTGAAGACCGCAAGATCTGTGTGAGTAGGCCGCAACTCAGCTCACACACAGGGTCTTGTTTGATCGATCACTGCCGTCCAGAGAGAGCGCGCCAGGCCACACCCTCTGCTTAAATAAACTCTCCCATGAGGCACTGTTTCTCCCAGGAACCTTCCTATGCAGCACAATCTGATGGGAAATGCAGTTTTCCTGCAGCACAGTCTGATGATGATCCTTGAAAGCACACTACAACCCCTATAATGAATTTCTCTAGCACAGTTCAAGTCACCAACTAATAAACTTGGCACTAGGGGGAATTAACTGCAATATACCTGCAGGCAGGAACGTCTTTATTGCCAGGAGTATAACACTAGGCTCCTGGCTACATAAGTAAGTTTGGGTTTAGTTTGGCCAATAGGGGCTTAAAAAAGAAGCTATCAGATGAAATGTTTCTTATTGCTGATTTTTTTAACAGAATTCGAACCTGTAAATGCAGAATATAAAACAATATTTATTTCTGCAACCAGGGAAGTCACCTGTGATGATAAGGGTCACCATTCCTTTGTTTTCACATACATCTGTTGTGCTCGCAGAGTCTCCCGAGACACAATGTTCCTTGTGAGAAAAAGAATGCTAAAAATAATCATACTTTAATCTGCAGAATCAAATATAAAAGCACAGTATGTGACTTACTGCATTCAAAGTAGTTCATTTATTTAGGATTTGCAAAGCCTGCTCTTACATATGAATGGCTCCTGGAGATAGCCTCCCTGTAAGAATATAAAATTTCCAACTGAAAAGCCACATACGTAGACATACCACCACATGTAATCTGAATGTACCATCCCCTGTAGAACAAAACTCAGCTAAACCTTTAGGTTTAATGACACCCAGAGTCACCCATCCCACTTCCTCTGGGCCCAGGCTGTCATGGACACACCCCCAATTTACATCATCATGCCAGTCTGGACTCATAGTACTCCTGGACAGAACGGCACTTACACATCATTATTTGTCTAAGAGTAAGGAGTTCCAAAGGCAATGCCAGAGAACAAAAGGAAGAACCCATGTTGGGAGATAACTAAAATGTTGGAGCTTGGATTTTGTCAATGACAAGGGCTCACCTGACTAGAAATGAATTAGTTGGCATTTCTTAGTAATCGCTAATCATAATCTAATATAAATCAGATTGCACATTGATTGTACTATTATCAGATTATAACGGGTATGTCTTAAAGTCCATCAGCATTTAAGCAGGGGTGCAGCTGGGTGGGTTGGCAGGCAGTGATCACACAGAGGCCGAGGTAAAAAAAGAGAACAGAATATTAAAATGGAACTTGAGGTTAAGTAGTTAAAATGAGCGAACAGGCAGGATTTTTAAGGAGGAGGAGACATGCTTTCTCTCTTCTGCACTAAAACTGTTTGCCTGGCTGTCCACCCATGTACAGTGAGTTGTGCATTCTCAGCTCACTGTACAAATTCAGCAATGCCAAATCTGACTGAACTCCCGCGCATGAGTGGGAGTGACATCATCCCCGCCCAGCGAATGACAGCGGCCAGTGATTGGGACCTGGAAGTGGTCGGGCGGGAAGCTTGAGGAAGTTGCATTGCTGGAACTAAGGTGAGTATTGTTCTGCTTTAAGAAAGTTTCAGCCGTACACAAATTAGGTCCAGCGGGTAGGCGCAGCCAACCAGAGATACATAGGACCATCTCCCTTTAAGGTATGGGAGATAGAAAAGAGCAAGACCACTGGCAATAGTGTAAATCTGTGGATAATTTATATTAAAAACTGGTTAAAAACACTTACATCCGCACTGTATGTAACATTTAGTAAATACTACAATGCCCAGAACCCTTGGTAATGGTGCATGCATGTGCCATGATGTCATTGCTTCTGACTCCTCCCAACGTGTTTCATCATCAATTACGTTATCAGGAGCATGATGAACAATTTACTGTCAAATATTTCTCCTCATACCTCGCCCCCCCTTTTACCTACCTCCACCACCAACCCCACCCCAGCAAAAATAGAGCACACTGCGCCTGGCTGCACCAGTGGCAAAGAGCAGTCATATCTTACCTGTAATGATAACCCAAAGCAGCCAAGCAGATTTCTCCATTTAAAAGTTATGGAACCCATCAAGGTGTATTGTTGTTATATAAACCGCTGCACTTTTTTAGCATCTAAATTATTCTTCTATGATATCTTTGAGATACCATCACACATCTGTTAACAGGTGGAGAAGAGGTTGAACGCAATCAGCTTTTCTTACGAGAGATGTTGCAGCGGAGAGTTAACTTGAAATAATGCCAACAGCTTCTGCAATGAAGAGCGGGAATGTGGCTTGGCCGGTCCACACCCAAATAGGAGGCTTTCTAAAATCGAGGATGGACGTAGTCCCTGCACTGTCCCTACTCCTCCCAAACCTTTCCCTACCTCTGAACACTCTCCCTAACAAACAGTGAACCTAACCTGTCCCTATACTAGCCACTTGCAAACTATTACCGAAACAGGCCATGGCCTTAAAAAATCTATGCACTCCCCCAAGATGGGCGCAGAGATTATGAGGGGCACCAGCGTCCAGTTGGACAGCTGTTCCCCTGGTGACCACAGGAAATCATGGAGGAATCAAATTCCTTACAACTTTCTTCCCCTTCTGCATTGCCATTTTGGTCAAGTGCCACCTACAGTGGGGAGTAAAGACTGCATCTGCCAACAAGCAAATGGTATTCAAGTTCTTGGTAGATGCTGGAGAGTTATAAAAATTATAGTTTCTTCTATCTCTTGGGGATCTCTTTGCTGGCTTCCCAGCTCTGCACACCTGCTGCGACCACTATGAGGGGTTTATTGATGGACATTTATTTATTTATTTTATAACATAGAAAGTGTGGAAAGGTGGAGCTGGAACATGCAACAGGTGGTTGAGGACACAGTTGAGGAGCAGTAATGAGAATTATAGTTGGGAGCTCTCTGTGTTGCAATATCCAAAACATATAAGAATTCAGGATCTGACTCAAACCAAAAGGCTCCACCTATAAGACTAAGGCTGCTTTCACACTGGGGCATTTTTCAGGCGCTTTTGTGCTAAAAATAGCACCTGTAAAGCACCTGAAAAACACCCCCCCATTCACCCCAGTGTGAAAGCCCGAGTGCTTTCACACGGGGGCGGTGCGATTACAGGACATTACAAAAAGTCCTGCAAGCTGCATCTTTGGGGTGGTGCTGTGAGCGGCGATTTTAACCCCTTTTTAATCCCCTGTGGGTATAGCGGTTAAAAGCAGTAAAGCACCACTTCCACCCCCGCCCCAGTGTGAAAGTGGCATTAAAGAGCCATGAAAGCAGCAGGATCTTATGTGCAAGAACACATCGATGGAACAGGAAGGTGCAGACAGCAACATAAATGTTGTCAAACATTCTAACCCCTCCAAATGTGTATTTGTCTATGTCTGCGTATACACCAGCAGTGTAACTATAGCCATGGTGGCCCACATAGCTGCTATGGATATGTTCTCCTGAATCCTGAAGTGGCATAGCCCCATTGGAATACTTAACCCGAATGTTCAGTATTTGCGGCTGAGGTGCAAAAAGGGTGTTTGAATTTACCCAAAAGCCATAAGATCAGTAGTTAGATGGAGCATTTAGGTTAAAGGTTCATTTCCTGCACTGCCGTTCCATATTCTCTGGCAACCTCTATCCACACAGCTCTCCTGGTGCCTGTCCTTGATTTCGACTTACTTTATGTTAGGATTAATTACATTATTGACCCAAATTACATTTCCAGGTGTCACAGAGAGGGGTCGCTGGGGGCCCCATCAAAATTTTGCTAGGGGGTCCCATGAATTGTTATGGGTACACACAGACAAAATTGCTTTTCTCTTTATACAAGTCAAGCGCCAAAACCACTTAGAAGGAAGTCAAGTGCAAATCAGAAGGCATATAACTGCAAAGTAAGTGCGCCTGTAAAAGACTTCATAAGTGTTCCCATTTGATTTAAAAATTAAGGGCAAGTGGAGTGATTTTGAAAAAAAATTGATTTGAACAATTTCTGTGCTTATGAAATTGTTCTAAAGAAGAATCTTTCACTTTCCCCATTTAGTGTCTTTTTTTCTTCATTTGCAGCATGCTTTTTAATTGGTTGTAATTTATTTTATTCTATTTATTGTTGTTTTTTTTCCTTTCTGTTTAAAAAGAACATTACCGTAATGTGACCCTGTCGCTAACTTAAAAATTACAGGTAAAAGCACAATAAAGAATATTTTAAATGCTTACTTGCCGCTGTTTTCCATAAATGTTTTTATTGACTTGTAATGTGTAGAGTTGAGCGAACACCTGTATGTTTGGGTTCGGTGGGTTCGGCCGAACTTCAGGAAAAAGTCCGGGTTCGGTACCGAACTTGACCCGAACTTTAGCCCGAACCCCATTGAAGTCAACGGGGACCTGAACTTTTCAGCACAAAAATGACTGTAAAAAAGTCCTGGAAAGTGCTAGAGGTTTGCAAAGGGAAGTAACATGATTTTAGAACAATAATCTGTCCCTTACAGCAACAGCAGGAACCTGACCCTATAGAACCAGAAGATGATTTTAGAACAATAATTTGTCCCTCTAAGCAGTAGACTCTACCTAGTCCAGTGAGATTGTTCTGTAATGCAGGATGAGATGTTATTAGATCTGCAATCTGTCCCTAAAAGCAGTTGTAGTAGTAATCTCTACCTAGTCCACAATCAGATCATTCTGTAATGCAGGATGAGATGTTATTATATCTGCAATCTGTCCCTCACAGCGCCGGCAGCATCCTCTCCCTACACTACCCAGAGAGCATATGACATGCAGCACTAAGTGACTCCAGCTTATAAAGAGGCTGGGTCACATGATGCACTGGCCAATCACAGCCATGCCTTTAGTAGGCATGGCTGTGATGGCTTCTAAGGGCAAACCAGTGAAACGTTTGTTGATTGGCTGCCCTGCAGCTATTCAACATGCGTGATCAAATACCCGAACCCAAACTTTTTTTCAAATGTCCGGGTTCGGGTCCGGGTCATGGACACCCCAAAGTTCGGTACGGACCCGAACTTTACAGTTCGGGTTCGCTCAACTCTAGTAATGTGCCTTTGGACTTACTATTAGACTGCCACTCCCGAAAGTGCCACTTCCCTAGCACAGTCCCATCCCTAATTGGACTTTATATTTCTTTCCTCTTCTGGCAGTATCTAATTACTCTTTGTTCTGATCCAACTCCTCTGCCCTTCTTCCTATATAACTTTTTTATGTAGGTGCTAGGGAGGAGTGAAGGGCTATTACTGTAGGGTGTCACTTGGGTGATCACATCCTGGCTGGTGTCACCTAGCCCAAGGTTTTTGAATGTCCTGTAAAAGTACTAGCAGGTTATTGAATCATGCGCTTGAAAGCTTGTTGTAATGAATTCCAAATACATTTGGCCGTTTTCTCTGTTCTTATGTGGATAAGCTGGTCATCTACCACTAGTAAGCTTATAATCGCTTTTGCCTGCCTATCCTTTCTGTCCCAGTCCTCTGTCTCTCCGTTTGTGGGTCTGTCTGTATTCAGCACTTGCCACAAGTCATCCTTATTCAAAAGCATTTCCAGTTTAAACTTCTATAAATGGTAATTGGCATTGTTCAGCTTTGCTATTGCAAACTTCATATCTGAACTGCTTGCCATCTTGCAGAATCCTCTCCAGAGCTTGGACGTCTGCTGGGTGCACTGGGACCCATAACCTATTAGCTGATTATTGAGATCATGCTTTAGAAACTTCTCGGTTGCAGAGAATACTTTACATTCATGGAGAAATATCACGTCATGTTTTTTTTTCATAGACAGGAAGAGAACAACAAACAAGTACACCATACACTCCTGAACAAAATGGTCTAGCAGAAAGAAAAAATCACACTCTAATAGAAATGGCCATGTGCATGTTGTCAGATGCCAACCTACCTCACAAATACTGGGGAGAAGCAGTCATGACTGCAACCTACCTACAGAACAGACTACCCTCAAGAGCCATTAAAGTACTCCATTTGAAATGTGGTATGGATCAAAGCCGAGCATAGTTCACATCAGAGTATTTGGATGTAAAACATATGTTTATATTTCAAGTGAAAAACGATCTAAGGTGGAGAACAGAGCCATAGAGGGCATTCTAGTAGGCTACAGTGCAGTGTTGCCAACTGCCAGTAAATTGACAGGCAGCCCCGTCTGTTATGGGCAGCGGTGCCTGTAAAAAAGATGGCCGTGAGCCGTCCATGCAACTGCGAACGCGCCACTCCGAAGCCGGCCGGGTGGCGCATGCGCAGTAACATGATAATGCCACCTGGCACCATTTTTGCATTGAAGCCTCAAGCCAGTCTAGACTCCACTCATTCTTGGTGGTGCTGCTGCAGAGCCTTGTGCACTCGCCACAGGCTGCAGAGGAGGAGACGCGCAGGGGTGAGGAGAGTGACACTGTAACTGCGTGTGGGGGAAAGCAAAAAGAGGGCAGAAGAGGACATTACTGGGGGGGTGAAGCCATGAAGGGGACTGAGAAGGACACTGATGTGCTGCCCTGTGGAGAGGTGAAAGGGGCACAGGAGGAGGACACACTGATTGTGGAGAGGTAATATGAAGGTGGTCAGAGGAGAAAGCTACTGTGAGGGGGTGAGGAGGACACTACCATGTCTGCAGCCTCTTTCCACCTCCTGTATCATGTCCGCAGCCTCTGTCCACCTCCTGGATCATGTCCGCAGTTTCTGTCCACCTCCTGTATCATGTCCGCAGCCTCTGTCCACCTCCTATATCATATCTGCAGACTCTGTCCACCTCCTGTATCATATCTGCAGCCTCTGTCCACCTCCTGTATCATATCCGCAGCCTCTGTCCACCTCCTGTATCATGTCCACAGCCTCTGTCCACCTGCTGTATCATATCTGCAGCCTCTGTCCACCTCCTGAATCATGTCTGCAGTCTCTGTCCACCTCCTGTATGATATCCACAACCTCTGTCCACCTTCTGTATCATATCCGCAGCCTCTGTCCACCTCCTGTATCATATCCGCAGCCTCTGTCCACCTCCTGTATCATGTCCACAGCCTCTGTCCACCTTCTGTATCATGTCTGCAGCCTCTGTCCACCTCCTGGATCATGTCTGCAGTCTCTGTCCACCTCCTGTATGATATCCACAGCCTCTGTCCACCTTCTGTATCATATCCGCAGCCTCTGTCCACCTCCTATATCATATCCTCAGCCTCTGTCCACCTCCTGTATCATATCCGCAGCCTCTGTCCACCTCCTGTATCATATCCACAACCTCTGTCCACCTCCTGTATCATGTCTGTAGCCTCTGTCCACCTCCTGTATCATGTCCACAGTCTCTGACCATCTCTTGTCTTTTATCATGTCTGCAGTCTCTGAGAGGGAGTCTGGAGAGGAGTCAAGAGTGGCAGTGCCACCAGGATGGGGGGTCATAGGAGGAGTCAGACATGTGTGGACAGGAGACTATAAAATAAAACTAGAGCCACCAAGCTGGAGCTGTTTGACTGAGCCCTGCATGTGAGGGGGGGGGGGGGTTAGTGACAGTGCCACCAGGCCAGTCAGAGGGGGGTTGCTAATGTAAGGGGGCACTGATATAAAGTTCCCCCCTATATTAATAACCCCCCCTTACCTTAGTGTATCCACTCTGCAGAAGGTGGTCTCTAGTCACCAGAGCCCCCCCTTACATCTGAGTTCCCCCTTAGATCACAATCTGCAGTGTTCCCCTTTACATAAGAGTTCCCTTTCACTGTAAGGGGGAATCTTGCAGACTCTGATATAAGGGGGAACACTGTGCTGGCTGGGTTATAGTAACCTGACCTTCATGTAAATTGATAAATATATTTTTTGACTTTTGTTTAACTTAAACACATTGCTAATAGCACTAGCTATGTATTTATAGTTAAAATATTGATATTTGCACTGTTTAGCACTGAAAACTGTAATTTTCTGTACTTTTTTGCAGTGTCAGTAAAAAAAAGTGGCTCTGTCAGTAAATGTCATGATTTTTGCCAGTAAAAAAATTTGCCACTGTTTGTAAATTTTGACATCCTGCCAGTAAATTTCCCTTTGGGGGGTTGGAAACACTGCTACAGTGAGCTGAGAAAACTAAGGGTGACAGAATCCTACACCCAAAGACTGATAAATGACCCATAAGCCATAGTGTTTATTTTAATGAAAGCACATTACCAGAAACACTCATCCCTGAAAGCTGTGAAGTGAGTATGCCAAGCAAGCCAGAAGAAAAGGTCGATCAAAGCAAACATGTGCAGGAATCAGAACAAGAAGTGGAACTCGCATTGCCTAAACCAAGTTCCGCACTGGATCCTGCTGAACTGCCTGAAATCAGAAGACCCACTCGGACTACAAAGGGGATATCACCCCACAAGCTGTCATACACTGTCAAAACACACAGCATACTTGAACCAACATCCTGGGAAGACATAGAAAACTGCCATAAGGTGAAGCCAATAAATGGAGAAAGGCAGCCGAAGAATTAAAGTCACTTCAAGAAAATAAAACCTGGATATTCACAGAGCTCCCTCCTAACCACAAAACCATAGGAAGTAAGTGGACTTTCAAAGTAAAATCAAATGCAGAAGGATGTATCCACAAATACATAGCAAGACTAGTTGCCAAGGGTTACTCCCACAAATTTGGTGAAGATTACGATGAAACATTTGCTTCCATCGTAAAAAAAAAACTTCACCATCAGAGGATTTCTTAGCATTGCAGCTGGGAAGGGCATGCAAGTGAAACACCTAGACGTTAAACTGCTTTTCTATATGGAGACATTAAGGAAGATCTCTATATGGAGCAACCACCAGGGTTTGAGCAAGGAGACAATTTTGTGCGTAAATTTTAGAAGAGCATCTATGGTCTTAAGCAATCTGCAAGGGTGTGGAATGAGAAAGTGAATGAAGTACTTACCAGAGAGGGATTCTCAAGAAGTAAAGCAGACCCATATCTACTCCAAGAATCAAGAAGACAGATGGATATACATCCTTATCCATGTCGATGACATTATAACTTGTATTGAACAAGAAGAGGATTACAAACAGATAGTTCACAAGCTGAAAGGACATTTAGAAATCAAAGAGCTAGGGAACATTAGCTACTATCTGGGAATCCAAATAGAGAGATAAGAAGATGGAAGTGATCTTTTCAACCAATCTTAGAAAATCTCAGAAATCTTGGAACAATTCCATATGCAAGATGCAAAGGAAATGAAAACCCCTAAGAAATCAGGCTATTAAAAGAGCAATGAAGCAGAAAACTTGCTACCCAACATGTATCGCAGAGCAATCGGTAAGCTGCTGATGTTGCCACTGTGACAAGACCAGACAAAATTACCTATCAGAGGAGATGACTGCTAATGCACTCACCAAGTCTTTGTTCAAGGAATCTCATATTTATATCTAGAGAGAGCAGAATATAGTTTTGACAAAGTACATGCTGTTGAGAAGGGGTGTTGGCAGAGCAACAGCATAGTGGCTTTATATACTGTATATACTGGACTATACATACAGTATACCTTATACTTGTCTATACCAGCATGTGGCACTGCATTATGATAGCGTGTATTCTATGGTACAAACTAATAACAGGATGTACCTTCTGTATCTAAATGTGTACTTGTTTGTTGCTCTCTTCCTGTCTATGATAAAAGACATGCTGTGATATTCCTCCATGAAAGTAAAGTATTCTCTGCAACCAAGAAGTTTCTAAAGCATGATTTCAATACTCAGCTAATAAAAAGAGAGTATTTTAAAGGTAAATAACATACATTAAATATAGTAAATGCTTATTTAATCTTATGGGAAGGTGGTTGTTAAACTTAATGGTCTGGAAACAGGGTCTCCTTAAATAACCAGACTACGAGGACTTCTTTTTGGGGCAAGAGCAGATCCAGAATAGCTAAAAGGATATTGAGTAACCCTCAGGAGTTATTTAACCACTTGCCCTCTGGAAGGTTTACCCCCCCTTTTTAACCAGGCCATTTTTTGTGATATGGCATTGCGTTACTTTAACTGACAATTGCGCGGATGTGTGACGCTGTACACAAATAAAATTTATGTCCTTTTTTTTCCAACAAATAGCGCTTTATTTTGGAGGTATTTGATCACCTCTGTGTTTTTTATATTTTGCGCTATGAACAAAAAAAGACAGACAATTTAGGAAATAAAACATGTTTTACTTTCTGCTATAAAACATATCCAATAAATAAATGAAAATAAAATCGAATTTCTTCATCAGTTTAGGCCAATATGTATTCTGCTACATACTTTTAGTGAAAAAAAATCCCACTAAGCTTATAATGATTGGTTTGCGCAAAAGTTTATACTCACAAACAAAAATGGAAATGAAGGCATATCGATGTCCAAAAAGGACCAGGGGCTCTGAGGAAGAGGGGATTGCCCCTCAAAATGTGTCAGCCTTCCATAGGGTCTTCCAGCATGCTGGACACAGCCTTGATGACCTGGTCGCTGTTAGCCCTTTGTGAACTTTCATATGCCTTAATTTCCATTTTTGTTTGTGAGTATAAACTTTTTCCTTTGGATTTAATAAATTTACTTGGGTAATGCGCAAAGCTGGTGCGCCCTCTTTTTATTCTTTTACAGTGTTCCCTTTGGGTTTCTACCTGGACCTTGGAGGGCAGCAAGGCCTGTGCTTCCTTTGTGAACCATCAGTTCCATGCCACTTTCATTGCAATCACATTACTGCTGAGCGCAGGAGATTTTGTTTTGACTGTGATTAATTCATTTTATGCTTGCCTTGTTACCAACCATATTGGGTGACAATATATTAAGATTGTCTTTACTACCTGGTTTGCTGCCTGTTTTCTTTGATATAGCACTGCTGTTGGGTACTGAATATTATTTTCAGTGAATTCCTGTGATATTGTATGTTAGTACACTCAATCTGCGTCAGAGGGGCTGAGATTCTTGAGAAGGTCAAGGCAAAGAACGGAGGAGCCGTCCTATCCAGCAGCTCCTATGGAGGTAGCACTACACTTTCTTGAAAAATCTAATTTTATGTTATAAGTGCTGCCTGTCTGCTGGCCATCTCTTTCCACAACTTCCTGGATTCCCTAGGCTCTAAATAGTTGAAATACAATGTGGAAATGAACATATGATTTTACACCTTGACCATAGACATGCTTTATCTTTACCCTTTAACATTGACTCCAATGCATTTGCCAAAAATTGTAAAGTTTTGCAGAAATTTTCTTACTTTTGCTGCAATTTCAGGAAAATGAAAAATTCTAAATTTCACTGAGACCCCTTTCACACTGGGGTGCTTTCCTAACGTTTTTGCGCTAAAAATATTGCTTACAAAACGCTTCTAAAATGCTGCCCATTAATGCCAATGTACCTACTCACACTGGGGCGTCGCGCTGGCGCCGCTTTTAAAAAAGTCCTGCTAGCATGATTTTTTGTGCTTATTCTGAGCGCTAAAAATAGCGCATTGAAAACACCCAAATACATTGAAATGAATGTAAAGCGCTTTAAAAAGCGCCAGCAAAATGCCCAGAGGTTGTGGAAAGGCCAAAATACCAGGAAGTAAACAGGATGTGATGTAGGGGGTTGTGCTATTCAGTTAACGCTAGTGCTTCAAAAACATTTGAAAAGCGCCCGTGCGTTAGCGCTAATTATAGCGTTAACCCGGTAAAAATGCGGGGAAAACGCGGTAATAACACTTGATGTTTTGCACGCATTTTTCCAACGCCTCAGTGTGAAAGGGGCCTAATACTGCTTTGAAATGTATCTGGAAGCACACTCCATTAGCCCACCTGCCCAAGCTCCAATGCAGAACTTCCTTTTTACCTCTTTTTAAAAGCTTCAGCAGCTGCACGGTAAAACAGTGTGCCCAATTTCTTCCCAACACAAGACTGTGGGAATGTGCAATTAAGTTTTCTAAAACCCCCCTCTCTCTCTCTCTCCCTGTGTACATATATATATATATATATATATATATATATATATATATATATATATATATATATATATATATATATGTGTGACCTACTTTTAACACCGGAGCCGTACTTCAAAGAAGGCATTTTTGACTGGTACACACTTTCAGTATGAACAGTGAATTATTATTTTTGTCTTTATCTGTAACAGCTACCACTATGCAGAAGGGCACAAATCACCCTCTTTCCGTTTCCTTAACAAGTCAATCCAGGCACTTAGGAATTATACACAAGACAAGAACTCAGGGAGAATATAAAATGACCCTTTTTTAATGATCCGCAGCTTGTTATTTATTCCCCTCTCACTGCCATCTCTGCCAATCACGGGAGATTACTTTCTTTTCGATTCATCCAGAATAATATGCTATTATTTTATAACCCATTATTAACCGCAAGGCTCCTGCAAAAAAAAAAGTTTTAATCTTGTTCAGTCGGAGTAAAAGATAATTGGTTCTGCTAATTAGATGAATTGGCTCTCTCCTCTCCCATATGGGTATTATCATCTTTGGGTTGCCAGGTAATTCGGCTTAGCATTGAATCAACCTCCATGCTCTCCTCTTGATTAAATGTATCACATAGGAAACACTACAGAGCTCACTGCAAAAGGCAAATAACATGGCCCCCAGCTGTGTTAGTGGTATAGGGTAATGGAGAGGAGAACAGCAATGCCAAATGATGGTAAAAACATATTTTATTTCACTGTTAATATCCTGTTTTGTGCTATATTGAGAGCACTTTAAATTACGAGGGATTTAAAGCAAAAGAGGGCAAAACTTTTTTTTATCAACTTACATATGGCGTTCAAATTTCTCATGTTGGTAGATTACATTTTCTTCTATAGGAACTCTTTTTCATTGCAAGTAAATAATTTCAAGCAGAAGCAAGGTGCCGTCATTGAGTTCTTGATGAAGGAGGGGGACAGGCTGTTCGACATCCACAAAAGGCCACAGAATCTTTACAGAGATGGCACCATTGGCAAGAGCAATGTCTTGTCATTGGTGACTCTTGCCAATGGTGTCATCTCTGTAAACACTCTGTAGCCTTCTGTGGATGTCGGACAGTCTGCCCCCCACCTTTATCGACAACTCATTAACAGCACGTTGCTTCTGCTTGGAAAGTATTACTTACCTGCAATGAAAAAGAAGAAGAGTTACAATAGAGGAAAAGTTACTATACCAACATGTAAAATTTGAATGACCTATGTAAGTTAGTAAAGAAACTGTGCCCACTTTTGCATTACTTTCGGCACAGCTCTTGTACATGTATATCTAAAACCAAAATTTTTTTTACATTTTGAATAGAGCGGTCAAATTTCAGAACCTCTGGTAGGTTTTTATTGTAGACACTGGCAAAGACAATGGCTGATTGTTCCCTTTATTGCCATCTGCAATAGTTTTGTCCATCCAGGAGCATTCTAGAGCATTCTAGAGTCCATCAATCACTCCAGTACATTGTTCTAAGCCCTGATGAAGGGGGGTTTGGCCACCGAAATGCATTGGATGCTATTTGTCTTTGTTCCGTAAGCAGTTAAAATAATAAAAACACTGGACTCTTGAGGCATTGGTTTAGCACCTGCCTTGGTTCAAATATCCAACATACATATGCACACAGGCTCAACCGTGTGTCTTTAACAAAAATAGAAAACAGCATCTCAATAGTGCCAGACCTTCTGTGCATAAACCAAAAATAAATGTAAAAAAGGAATACAATATGCATAAACACTAAGCGCATAAAATAGTCCGATATAAACCAGAAGTGCCAGTCCATATAAGTATTCATAAAAGAATAGTGTTATACGCTATTACTGTGCTCTTGTGTCATTAGTTAAACACTCCAAGATCATGATGTGTTCTCCACACCACCATACAGATACACTTACCAGAGCGCTAAGACCCTAAAGAGGTGTATATTACTTAATAGGTTTCCTCCAATGGTCATGGATCTGACAATAAATATTCCCATTGCTCCCTTGATAAAATGTCAAAAAATCACAAGACAAGCCCATGGTTTGGTATGGTGCTGCCTAACCCAACAAACCAGAAGCGAATATTGACCATTGTGACTGTCTGTAAGTTTGTGTAACCTCACTATCTTTCCACTTTTCCATTGTTCCTGCTAGAGAGATTCACCTACTGTATACAGTATGTCTTGGTGACCACCTGGACGGTCAGTGAGAGAAAATCCAAAATTTTGAGTTGTCAACTCAACAGGAGCTAAATTATAAACAATAATCTCATAAATGTGAAAACTTGTTTTAATAGCATAACAAGCAAAGGTGTGTATTAACCACTTCAGCCCCGCAAGGATTTGCCCCCTTCCTGACCAAAGCACTTTTTGCTATTCAGCACTGCGTCGCTTTAACTGACGATTGCGCAGCCGTGCAAACAAAATTGACGTCCCTTTTTTCCCACAAATAGAGCTTTCTTTTGGTGGTTTTCGATCACCTTTGCATTTTTATTTTTTGCGCTATAAACAAACAAAGAGTGTCAATTTTGAACAAAAAACCTATTTTTTGTTACTTTTTGCTATAATACATATCCAAAAAAAAAAACAAAAAAAAAAAAAACAAATGTATTCATCAGTTTAGGCCAAAATGTATTCTTCTACATATTTTTGGTAAATAAAATCGCAATAAGCATTTATTGATTGGTTTGCGCAAAAGCTATCGCGTCTACACATCATGAGAATTGATTTATGGCGTTTTTATTATTTTTTATTTTTTTTACTGGTAATGGCAGCAATCTGCGATTTTTATCGGGACTGCGATATTGTGGTGGACAGACCGTACACTTTTGACACTTTTTTGGGACCAATGACATTTATACAGCGATCAGAGCTATACATAGCCACTGATTACTGTATAAATGTCACCAGCAGGGAAGGGGTTAACCTGTAGGGGGCAATCAAGGGGTTAACGTTCCCTATGTGTGTTATAACTGTGTGGGGGCTGGGCTGGCAGAGGCATGACAAATCTAACTGATCCCGATCACAGGGATCAACAGATCTCTGTCATGTCCCCTGACAGAACGGGGAACCGCCATGTTTACATTGGCGGTTCCCCGTTCTGCCTCTGTATTAGGCGATCATGGGCCACTGGCATACATCGAGTCCGCCCGATCTGCGGGCGCACTCATGCAGCGTGCGGCGGGCAACAAGAGCGTGCCGGCGGCGCGCGCCCGCAAATGAGGCTCTGCGAATCGCCATAAATAGCCGGGATTCGCGCAGTGCTGCCAACCTACCGCCGTATATCTACAGGACCTAGTCGGGAAGTGGTTAAATAAATAAACCAAGTAAAATCAGTCCATCTTGAATATAAAGTGATTAAGGGCAACAAAATACAAAAAGTCGCTACAAAGTGCAAAAGTCTCTGATATTCCTTCAAAGAAGTAAACTAGATCTTTACAGTGCATACAGATGAATGATAGGATGGCACGCTTACCGGAACTGATGGACACGCGTACTGTACAGCACGTGTGTCAAACAAGCTTTGC
This sequence comes from Glandirana rugosa, assembly GCA_018402905.1. Taxonomy (NCBI): domain Eukaryota; kingdom Metazoa; phylum Chordata; class Amphibia; order Anura; family Ranidae; genus Glandirana; species Glandirana rugosa. The sequence goes on along the minus strand of BLSH010103639.1, from coordinate 788,725 downwards.
ATGAGGATATACTCCAACGGAATCTGCCACAGTTAAGTTATTAGGAGCGAATCACAACCGCTCCTGGGTACATGACTCCAGCATCCAGCTATCAGCTCCAGAGGTGCAATCGCTAGAAAATGTTTGAATAAAACAAGCTTGTATCACAAAGAAACGTTGTGCAGTAATCTCGCGACCATCAGCCGACACCGTTTCGTTCAATGGGACATCACCCCAGAGTAATGGTCACGAGATTACTTTGGTAAGTTGTGGTAAGTGTACCATCCTGAAACTACAGGTTCCCGATAGGTTGCCAATAGTGTAGCACGTTCAAATGCGATTTATTTAGGATAGAAGATGTTCACTCACAATTTAGTAGAGTTCACAAGCGGTGAAACAAGTTGCGGTCTGTTTCCAACCATAAAAATGGTGGCCTCGTCTCAGAAGGTGATGTTGTCACGCTAGCTCGCTCAATCCGACGCGTTTCGTCATCATTGATGTCGTCTCATTTGAACGTGCTACACTATTGCCATTTGTTCCCCCTTTATGACTAGGGGAGGAGGATCGTGATGCACACTGGAAACCCCGCTTGACACTAGGAGATGATTGCTAGCGGTCTTTGGTGGATATTTTCCAACACCTAATCCCATACACAGCCTCATTGGACCTCCGTCATAGGGGTCGTTGTCGGAGGGTAAGAGGCAGTATGTGTGGGTGTCGGTTTCTTCTATGGGATCACTTTTCCTTTTGCTGTTCATCACCTGATATCTGAAGATCGGTTCTCCTTGGACTATTTGTTATTTGTTTATGTTCTATCAGTGCTGCACCTGTAGTTTCAGTTTGTTTGTGTGGTTGGTTCAACCTGCTTGTGCTGGCAGCTGATTACTTTTCTCTCTTAAATAGAGTAGAGCGAACCCGAACTGTAACATTCAGGTTCGTACCGAACTTTCGAGTGTCCGTGTCCCGAATCCGAACTCGAACCCGAACGTTTGAGAAAACGTTCGGGTATTTTATCACGCATGTTGAATAGCTGCAGGGCAGCAAATCAACAAGCGTTTCACTGGTTTTCCCTAGAAGCCATCACAGCCATGCCTACTAATGGCATGGCTGTGATTGGCCAGTGCATCATGTGACCCAGCCTCTATATGAGGCTGGAGTCACAGTGCTGCATGTCACATGCTCTCAGGTTAGTGTAGGGAGAGGATGCTGCCGGCGCTGTGAGGGACAGATTGTGAGGGACAGATTGCAGTGATAATAACTAGGTAGAGATTACTACTACTGCTTTGAGGGACAGATTGTAGATCTATAACATCTCATCCTGCATTACAGAACGATCTGATTACAGAACGATCTCTCATCCTGCATTACAGAACGATCTGATACTGGACTAGGTAGAGATTACTACTACTTTAAGGGACAGATTGCAGATCTAATAACATCTCCCATTTTTCTTCCTTTTGCAGCCCTGTAGCACTTTCCAGGACTTTTTTACAGTCATTTTTGTGCCGAAAAGTTCGGGTCCCAATTGAATTCAATGGGGTTCGGGGTCCGGGGTAAAGTTCGGATAACGTTCGGTACCAAACCCGAACATTTCCGGAAAGTTCGGCCGAACCCGAACGTCCAGGTGTTCGCTCAACTCTACTCTTAAACAATTATTTAGCACGGTTAATTTTAAGCGTGCCATCCTATCATTCATCTGTATGCACTGTAAAGATCTAGTTTACTTCTTTGGAAGAATATCAGAGACTTTTGCACTTTGTAGCGTGCCACTTATCACTTACCTTATGCTCTTTGGAGGCCAAGTTTACCCATTGGAAAGCACATTAGAGACTTTTTGCATTTTGTTGCACTTAATCACTTTATCTCATTCAAGATGGACTGATTTTACTTGGTTTATTTATTTAATACACACCTTTGCTTGTTATGCTATTAACACAAGTTTTTCTCATTTATGAGATTATTGTTTATCATTTAGCACCACTTTATTGGTTATAATTGTTTATACACTATGTCTAGTGGAAAGTTGGCAGCTTACTAGTTTCTTTGCGCAATATTTCTGTATTTTCCTTTAACTAAACAGGAGGAAAAGAAAGAAAATCTTCCATTAGACCCCTTTCACGCTAAAAAAGAGCCTGAAAAGCTCAAGAAAGCCTATTTCCATTAAAATCAATGAATGCTTTCACATTGGGGTGGTTTGCTGGCAGGGCGATGAAAAAATGCCCCACTCCATTGAAATTAATGGAAAGCTCTTCAAAAGCACCTGAAAAGCTCTTCAAAAGTATTCAGTGTTTTACTGGCAGTTTAGAAGTGCCTCAGTGTGAAAGGGGCCTAAGGACTCTTTCACACTTGCGGTGGAGTGTGGTGCCCTCTGAAGAGTGATGCAAGTTCAGATCACTTTTCAATGAGCATTTGACAGGAGGCATTATATCTCCTCCTTACTGCCTGATTTAACCCTGTAATGCCACACAACTGCGCTACAATCCAGTGCATTGCTCCTCCCCATTGAATTTAATGTGCTGCCTGTCAAACTCTGCATCCCCATGGCGCTTGTCAAACTCTGCATCCCCATGGCGCTTGTCAAACTCTGCATCCCCATGGCGCTTGTCAAACTCTGCATCCCAGGTTAAAAATGCCACAGCCACGGCATGTGCACAGCCCTGTCTGGCTGTACTGTGACAGGGCATCCAGGGGGGCAGTATAACTGCAGCTCCCGTCTGCCCATTTGAAAGAACCCAAAGGGTTCTCAGGCAACCGCAAAGGCAAATATAAGGCAGAAACAGCCTTTGGAGCGGGCTTTGGTTCCTTTCTCCCAAAAGCAATTTGGGAACCCAAACTGACAAAAAAAAAAATTATAATTAATTTTTGACTCAGCACATCTAAATTCACAAAAATAGGGAATTGGGAGTTTTATGTTTAAAGGGTTGTAAATATTTCAGTTATCTAAGTACTGTATGTTTTTTTTTGCCCGAAAAGTCAACATTTTCATTTTATATTTGTATATATTATATTTCATTAATGTTATATTATTGTTATTATATTTTATTGTATACGAATATTATAATAGTAATACTGCGAACGATTGTACTTACGCTGTGGGCGAACACTGCCTACCAACTATGAAGGACATGGAGGTTGCTGAGATGCCAGAAGCTACATCTACCCTACATAAGAGCTTACACAACAAGTCAACATAAGAGCAATCAATGTATTGACCTGAATACTCTTGTGCTGGAGGGAAGTGTCATGGGCGTAAACACATTTAACTTTGTATTTTATTTCTCCTTGGAGAATAATTGAATGACTTTGTACAGAAGTTCTGCAGGCTTCAAATCTGTTTTATGGCAGAATTCAGTGTCAGGCTGGTCCTGAACCTACTAGAGGACCCAACCCTAAATGGGCTAAAGTAAAATGTGTAAGACATAATAACAATAAACTGGCTATAAATAATCATAAAAGCTGTATATTCATTTGGAGATTTGTGGATTATTTTGGTGTATTTATGTCTGTTTTGCAAAATGTATATAATTTTGATCCTATGTTGGGCCTTCATAAAGTTATATACAGGTGCTGGTCATATAATTAGAATATCATCAAAAAATTGATTTATTTCACTAATTCCATTCAAAAAGTGAAACTTGTATATTATATTCATTCATTACACAAAGACTGATATATTTCAAATGTTTATTTCTTTTAATTTTGATGATTATAACTGACAACTACGGAAAATCCCAAATTCAGTATCTCAGAAAATTAGAATATTACTTAAGACCAATACAAAGAAAGGATTTTTAGAAATCTTGGCCAACTGAAAAGTATGAACATGAAAAGTATGAGCATGTACAACACTCAATACTTAGTAGGGGCTCCTTTTGCCTGAATTACTGCAGCAATGCGGCGCGGCATGGAGTTGATCAGTCTGTGGCACTGCTCAGGTGTTAGGAGAGCCCAGGTTGCTCTGATAGTAGCCTTCAGCTCTTCTGCATTGTTGGGTCTGGCATATCGCATCTTCCTCTTCACAATACCCCATAGATTTTCTATGGGGTTAAGGTCAGGTGAGTTTGCTGGCCAATTAAGAACAGGGATACCATGGTCCTCAAGCCAGATACTGGTAGCTTTGGCACTGTGTGCAGGTGCCAAGTCCTGTTGGAAAATGAATCTGCATCTCCATAAAGTTGGTCAGCAGCAGGAAGCATGAAGTGCTCTAAAACGTCCTGGTATATGGCTGCATTGACCTTGGACCTCAGAAAACACAGTGGACCAACACCAACAGATGACATGGCACCCCAAACCATCACTGACTGTGGAAACTTTACACTGGACCTCAAGCAACGTGGATTGTGTGCCTCTCCTCTCTTCCACCAGACTCTGGGACCCTGATTTCCAAAGGAAATGTAAAATTGACTTTCATCAGAGAACATAACTTTGGACCACTCAGCAGCAGTCCAGTCCTTTTTGTCTTTAGCCCAGGCGAGACGCTTCTGACGCTGTCTGTTGTTCAAGAGTGGCTTGACACAAGGAATGCGACAGCTGAAACCTATGTCTTGCATACATCTGTGCTTAGTGGTTCTTGAAGCACTGACTCCAGCTGCAGTCCACTCTTTGTGAATCTCCCCCACATTTTTGAATGGGTTTTGTTTCACAATCCTCTCCAGGGTGCGGTTATTGCTTGTACACTTTTTTCTACCACATCTTTTCCTTCCCTTCGCCTCTCTATTAATGTGCTTGGACACAGAGCTCTGTGAACAGCCAGCCTCTTTTACAATGACCTTTTGTGTCTTGCCCTCCTCCTGCAAGGTGTCAATGGTCGTCTTTTGGACAACTGTCAAGTCAGCAGTCTTCCCCATGATAGTGTAGCCTACAGAACTAGACTGAGAGACCATTTAAAGGCCTTTGCATGTGTTTTGAGTTAATTAGCTGATCAGAGTGTGGTACCAGATGCCTTCAATATTGAACCTTTTCACAATATTCTAATTTTCTGAGATACTGCATTTGGGATTTTCCTTAGTCGTCAGATATAATCATCAAAATTAAAAGAAATAAACATTTGAAATATATTAGTCTGTGTGTAATGAATGAATATAATATACAAGTTTCACTTTTTGAATGGAATTAGTGAAATAAATCAACTTTTTGATGATATTCTAATTATATGACCAGCACCTGTATATAAATTTGTGTTCTGCAGTAAGTTTTCTATATCAGGACTCCTTCTCCATCATAAATAGCAGCTTGTAGTTTTAAAAAAAAAGAAAAAAAAAAGACAGTAAGGATAAAATATTAGTACACATGCTTACGGCTAACCCCAGACTTCCAAAATGCAGGGGGTAATGCCACCCTCCTTCCAGCAAAATCCCAGAAAATGCTTCCATATTTGATACATATAGTATATACATATCGTACATGCCATAGCTATGCTATATTTTTCAAAACTTACAGCACAATGCAGATGCATCTTCTCATGACATTTAAGATACTCAGCATTTCCCAGGATCTAGCCGGAAGGATGATAACACCACCCTCTCCAAGATGTAAAGGGTGGAAGCTGCAGGTAAGGTAAGTATAGTTAAGAACCTTTTTTCCTACAGGTTTCTTGTAACCAAAAGCTGATATTTAGAGTGGTTCTAAAAGCTGACCCGAGCCCATCCTTGATCCAAGATGTGGAGGCTCTCATAAGTTCAGAGACAGCCAATGGCAACCGATGATGTCAATCACAGCCAGTGCTGAGCCGGGGCTGAGCTGCGCTCTGTGTCAATAGACACACAAAGCCGGCTCGTGAGCGAGCCTGCATGAGTACCCCATAGCAAGCAGCTTGCTATGGGGCACTCGGCGACAGGAGGAGCCAGGAGTGACATCAGGGGACCTGAGATAAGTAGAATCAGTACTGCACTGTGAAAAATTATTGTACAAAGCAGGTAAGTATAACATGTTTGTTATTAAAAAAAAAAAAAAATTAAGGGATTACAACCACTTTAAGAATCGGGAGGAAGGGGGGGCATAATTCTGGTGTGTGTTCAAGGTAACCCATATGCTTCAGATAGGATTGCCTTGATGGCACCTGTGAGTAATTGGTGGAAATGTCCTGTTCTATTGACCAACTGCTCATAAGAAAATTCCTGCAAGCAAAAGTACAGGTGCGATGTTACAGATGGTGAACATGACATGATTGCGGGTATGCCCTAGTATCTAGAGTGTAGTAATTCAGATAAAATCTGGAAAAAGTAATGTGGGCTGGCTGATGAAGGCTTGAGACCCTAGGGTCACAGGAAGTGGATAGTCATTTAACCCAGATGAGGAGCAGTGCTAGATTGATGACCAGGTGAGTCTCCAGTGAACAACGCTGGATATAGGGTGTGTACAGCAGCTGGAGCTCCTTTTTTATTTAAGAGATTTGCTTATTGGCAGGTAGAGGTTAATACTAATCCAGTTGGGAAGGTAAGGGTTAATTATGTTCCCAGGTTTTCTTTTGGGCAGGCTTCACTGGGTCCAACCCAATGGTTCCGTGTGATATAAAAGGAACAGGGTTCCACACCCAAGGCGCACACAGGGTGCAAGGAGGCTTGGGGTTCGGGACTTAAAGCTAGAGATTTACTGTTCTTCACCGTTGTTCATCACCTAATCTGTACCATGTTGGGATCGGAATTCCAGCTATTAGGGGAGACTACTGGAGCGTGCAGTTACTCCTAAAGAACCCTACTATGAACTCTACCAAGTATGGACTTTCATCCTATGCAGGTATGCTAGGGGCAGCCACAAGCCTGAGTTAGGGACTAGAGATGCTAGGAAAATACTGCATTTTGTGTTGAACTGTTACCTGTGAATGTCATCATGCTAAATACATAAGTAAAGCTTTTGAAATGTTGCCTATGCCTGGTCTACTAAAGGAGTATAATGCAAGTAGCTGGCACAAATAGTCCACAGCTTGGGACTCTAAGTGCATTGGGGTATGAAAAGTAAGGTATAAAAGTTAATACAGTGTGAAGATACAGTGGTTACCAAGGGGTTTCAAAGGTTCCACTAGCAGCCTGTCATAAGTGTGTACATGTGACATGTGAGATAGCCTCTTGCAGCGAGGGAGATGCTGTCGGCACTCCTTCTGCAGCGATCCATCTCCCATAGCAACGGGAGCAGATCTGTACCGCGAGGCCCTCATCCTGTAAAACGTACGGAAGAGATAAGTGCAGTGCAGACATGGAGTCAGCGCTAGGTGCTTGGCGGGGCTCCATACAGTTACTGGGAGTGAGGCAGCTGTGATACGCTGGACACATGGAGAGGGCAAGGGCTCTGCGTGTCCCTCTTATATGCACAAGGAATTGTGGCGGTGTATAGTACATTAAGAAAGAGACCAGTTGTCTGTTCTAGGTACCCCATGTGTAAAGCGACCCTTGCTTGGCACCGAATGAGGAAGGGAATATAGAGGATGTGACTATCACCTCACGACCCCTGCCCTGCCCACAAGTTGAGATCCATAGAGATTTCATATGGTCAAAGCTGGAATATGGCTGGAATATACCATATTCATGCACTCCCTGCCCCCCCCCCCCCCCCCCCCAAAGTCTGATGCTTACCATGCTACCACCTGTGCAATTAAGATTTACCAAAATTATTCAATTTGTAGACCTACCTGAACTACCAAATCGATTTTTATCCAATCAGGGAGACCCTTGCACTCCATAGTTGTTGGTAAATCTAAAATAAATTTTAAAGTCAGAGTGTAATATGTTTATACTCACCTAGGTATACTTCTACCAAATCCATACAATGGAGAACTGCATAGTCACCTCACAGTTGACCCCTTATTTCTTCTGCACATATGTCTATTAGGTACTGCATTGATGGAGAGAATCTCTAAAGAGCTGAATGTGTTTTTTCCTTGCCTACATAAAATAAGTAATTGACTGGCCACTGTGTGACTTACTGTGGGCTGTATAGCCTGAATCAGTGACATGTACAGGGGAGTATAACATTTTGGGAGGAAGGGGATTACTTTTATAAATGTATCCTTTAAATGTGCAGGATAATTTACAGGGAAATTACCAGCATTATACCTACAAGGTGAAACATTCCTGGCACAGTTAGTAGTGTAGCACAACTCCTGTGTGGGTGAGGGAGAGTTGACTCACCTCCAGCATGGAGATGGCCAGTACTACCACATGGTGGATCCATGGCCACAGTAAAGAGTGTTACACGACAAAGAAGGGTGCCAGGCACTATAGGATTTTTTGACGTTTTATTGCTCTGCCTCAGAGAGCGAGGGTTAGGTCTATGGTAGCAACTAGGCTTTCAGACTCCATTACTTCAGGACAGGGCCAGAATTCTCTGGCAACAGACACTTTGTCCCCCTCCAGCAAACATCCATCGGGCTCTCCTGTACCAATGTACTCCCTCCTTGAAGAGGAAGGTCCGCTCAGCTAAACCTGTGCTGAGCCCATAGGGCTCATAGCTACACAGCACAAGCTCTGAACACATCCTTCCCAGATCGAGGCCTGGAGGAGAGAGAGCTCACCAAGCCGCTCCCTGAGCTTAATATCCTCTCCCAGCATTCATCACTGTAGGATGACTACTAGTGGGAGTCAGAAGGGACATAAAGATTTAATAGCAAAATACTTGCCAAGCCCCATAACTTAAACCCTAGGCGTCAATGACACCCAGTGACAACAGTAGATTAGGACAACAACTCTGAAATATAAGGGAGAGACCAAATGGGCACCCAGCAATTGTTCCAGAGTAGTTATTACCCAGGAGAGATAAATCTAGACACCCAAGAAAGTACAGGGTGGCTACAGTAGTATAAAGCTGTATATCAACTCTGCCCCGATTGGTCAAAATCAAGGGCAAATCAAGCACTATTTTTTCAGAATTGTAGAATTTTTTTTAATTGCATACGTTATGTATACAACAAACATCTTTTTTCCCCTTTTTGACACAATGCCAGTATAATATCATAAGCTCAGCTGAGTAGACACCGACCCTTTATTTATGTTTCTTGTGTCCTCAGAAAAACACTTAACATAGTGCTATGAGCTTAGCTTTCCATTCACTCCTGGAAAGTCATTGAGTGGAGTACCTATAAGGGCATGATAGCAGCTATTGTGCTCTATCAAATCTGCACTAACGGTTTGCAGAAGAGGTAGAGAAGCATCACTCATAGCACAGCAGATCTCCGTTGCAAGATGAAGCTTTCAAAGAAGATTAATTGAAACTTAGATGACAGATCCCTCAAGGCTGGCAGTGCACAGGTTATCGATTAAACCCACAAATGAGAATAGGTTAGAAAACATTGGGAAATGAGCCTGGAGGTAAAACACTAATGGCGAGAGGCATACGATGAAATTAAAATGGATAGGGTTAGACCTTGCTGGTTGACAAAGCATGTAAAGGCATTTACTAATGTTTGTGACAGCAAGTCAACTAAAGTAAGGAAGAAAGAGTGGCCATATGGACTGGCAAGATGGTGGGCACAAGGAGATGATTGCCTGTTTATCCAACCAGTACTAAGCTGTCTGATCAACTCTTGCCAAAAGGTGTATGGTTCCCTCAAGGCCAGAAAGAGCAGTTTACCAATAGACCCAGGTCCATTACTAGTAATAAAAGAGGAGGTTTGGGACTTTGAATGAGGTGGGCTTGCGAGATCAAAGGATCAGTCAAATTAAAACAAATCTTTATTTATCTTTATTTATGGCGTATAGATACAATAACATGGTCATCTTTGTGACAAAGAGTGGTCATTTTCCCTCCTTCTGATTCAATATCACTTATTCATTATGTCCCATGCATCCGCACTGATATATTGTCTTCCATATGTATATATTTTTTGTAGATTTCGGTGCATTGCCACTGAATAGTGTGCATCCACACAAAACGTGTCGGGCCTACGATATGCACCAATCTCCTTATACAAGCATTTCTTTACCAGTGATCAGAGACTATGACATTTATATGTTTGTTTTATATCAGCACTATTGGATTGCACCCCATTGTGGTTGTGACATTGTTTTTATATATCTTGACTATTGCCCATGTGATTTACTCATGCTGGCCCACTATCTTTGGGCTTATAGAATGTTATTGTATCTATACGCCATAAATAACGATATATTTGTTTTAATTTAACTGATCCTTTGATTTTGCAAGCCCACCTCATTCAAAGTCCCAAACCTCCTCTTTTATTACTAGTACCAGGGATGGAGATGTGTGACCCACGTCTCATTCAAAGTCCCAAACCTCCTCTTTTATTACTAGTACCAGGGATGGAGATGTGTGACCCACGTCTCATTCAAAGTCCCAAACCTTCCTTTTAACGCTTTAATAGGGATGGAGGTGGGCTGCGGGACAATCGGGAAGTCCATGAAGTCTTCCCAGCATATTCTCTGACCCCTGCTCCCCTTCGGGGATGCACCCTATGTAGACTTCAATACCATTTACCCCTGTATAACAAACTATTAATCCACTTCTTTTTCATTATTTATTTTTCATTTACTGTCAGTGCAATGCCATATCACCTCTATTACCTATTTTTATATGTACATCTTTCCAACTCCCTCTTTCCCAATCCATGTCGGGGAGGTCGCACTGTGTGGGGGCCTGGTGCTGCTGTCCGTCCCCTGGGTCTGTCCCGGGAGCTGCGATGCATGATAGGGCGCTCCCCCTTCCCCGGCTTCAGCTGGTGTAGGGGATTTGGTGGTCCCTCCCTGCATCAGCGCCACACCCCTAAGCCACGCATGTGACGTCAGCACTGATGACCCTGCGTCGGCATTGTGGTTTCCACCTTGCCCTACACGAGGCGGATGGCGTCCCTGGCTGCTGGGCGTTACACCGCTCTGCGGGTGTGACGCGCATCGGCCATTCTATTGGGCAGTGTGACGCTTGGGGGAGCATGCGGGAGGTGCCAGGTGCACAAATAGCCCCAGTCCACATTAGCCCACCATGCGGCTGCATTATTACCACACATCAACTGATATTGGACACCCACCCTCCGGCACCAGGTATCAACATTCACCTTTTCCACCTGGTTAAATTTCACTCCATATTTCTCTTTTTTCCTCCTTTTTTTCTTTTGTCACTTCTATCTGTTTGATCTGTCAGCATGGCTTTGCAGTTCCTTCTCCTTTTTTCCTGCACCTTTTCTTTCTATCCATTTGTCACCTTTATCATTCAACTCTTTACACTTCTCCTTGATGTTTGGCTTTCCATTCTTTAATTTTTTCATATATTTCCATTCACCAGGTATCACCTCTCCACACATTATCTTCACTTGTTTGTTTTTAACAGCACCTGCCCATTCAATCCAACACTCCTGGACACACCATCCTTTTCCCCTGGGGAACAATTTGTGTGCCTGGCTCTTCCTTAGCAGCCTCCCTCCTCAGCTTCCATGGTGGGCGCTTTGAGCGGTCGGTGCCTCCGGATCCCATATGATGTGCTCTCCACTGGCATGTAAAATTAGAATATTGTGCAAAAGTTCATTTATTTCAGTAATGCAACTTAAAAGGTGAAACTAATATATGAGATAGACTCATTACATGCAAAGCAAAATAGTTCAAGCAGTGATTTGTCATAATTGTGATGATTATGGCTTACAGCTCATGAAAACCCCAAATCCACAATCTCAGAAAATTAGAATATTACATGCAATCAATAAAACAAGGATTGTACATAGAACAATATCAGACCTCTGAAAAGTATAAGCATGCATATGTACTTAGTACTTGGGTTGGGCCCCTTTTGCAGCAATTACTGCCTCAATGCAGCGTGGCATGGAAGCTATCAGCCTGTGGCACTGCTGTGGTGTTATGGAAGACCAGGATGCTTCAATAGCGGTCTTCAGCTCTTCTGTATTGTTGGGTCTCATGACTCTCATCTTTCTCTTAGCAATGCCCCATAGATTCTCTATGGGTTTCAGGTCAGACAAGTTTGCTGGCCAATCAAGCACAGTAATCCCACGGTTATTGAACCAGGTTTTGGTGCTTTTGGCAGTGTGGGCAGGTGCCAAGTCCTGCTGGAAAATGAAGTCAGCATCCCCATAGAGCTCGTCTGTGGAAGGAAGCCTGAAGTGCTCCAAAATCTCCTGGTAGACGGCTGCGTTGATCCTGGACTTAATGAAGCACAGTGGACCAACACCAGCAGAATACATGGCTCCCCAAATCAACACAGACTGTGGAAACTTCACACTGGACTTAAAGCATCTTGCAGTGTGTGCCTCTCCATTCTTCCTCCATACTCTGGGTCCTTGGTTTCCAAATGAGATGCAAAAATTGCTCTCATCAGAAAAGAGGACTTTGGACCACTGAGTTACAGACCGGGTCTGTTTTTCTTTAGCCCAGGTAAGACGCTTTTGACGTTGTTTGTTGTTCAGGAGCGGCTTGACAAGAGGAATACGACATTTGAAGCCCATGTCCAGGATCCGTCTGTGTGTGGTGGCTCCTGATGCACTGACTCCGGCCTCAGTCCACTCCTTGTGAAAGTGCCCAGCACCTTTGAATGTTCTTTTCCTGACAATCCTCTCCAGGCTGCGGTCATCCCTGCTGCTTGTGCACCTTTTCTTTCCACACTTTTCCCTTCCACATAACTTTCTATTAATGTGCTTTGATACAGCACTTTGGGAACATCCAACTTCTTTTGCAATTACCTTTTGAGACTTTCCCTCCTTATGGAGGTGTCAATTATAGTTTTCTGCACAACTGTCAGGTCAGCAGTCTTTGCCATGATTGTGATTCCTACTGAACCAGACTGAGAGACCATTTAAAGGCTCAGGAACCCTTTGCAGGTGTTATGGCTTAATTAGATGATTAGAGTGGGACACTTTGAGCCTAGAATATTTCTCCTTTTCACAATATTCTAATTTTCTGAGATTGTGGATTTGGGGTTTTCATGAGCTGTAAGCCATAATCATCACAATTATGACAAATCATGGCTTGAACTATCTTGCTTTGCATGTAATGAGTCTATCTCATATATTAGTTTCACCTTTTAAGTTGCATTACTGAAATAAATGAACTTTTGCACGATATTCTAAGTTTTCGAGTATCACCTGTACATATTTTTTTGTGACGAAGAGTGGTCATTTTCCCTCCTTCTGATTCAATATAATTTATTCATTATGTCCCATGCATCCGCACTGATATATTGTCTTCCATATGTATATATTTTTTGTAGATTTCGGTGCATTGCCCCTGAAGAGTGTGCATCCACACGAAACACATCGGGCCTACGATATGCACCGATCTCCTTATACAAGCATTTCTTTACCAGTGATGAGAGACTATGACATGTATATGTTTGTTTTATATCAGCACTATTGGATTGCACCCCAATTGGGTTGTGACATTGTTTTTATATATCTTGACTATTGCCTATGTGATTTACTCATGCTGACCGACTATCTTTGGGCTTATACCATGTTATTGTATCTATACGCCATAAATAAATATATATTTATTTTAATTTGACTGATCCTTTGATCTCGCAAGCCCACCTCATTCAAAGCCCCAAACCTCCTCTTTTATTACTAGTACTAGGGATGGAGATGTGTAACCCACATCTCATTCAAAGTCCCAAACCTTCCTTTTAACAGGTCCATTACTAGCTCTGCTCTAGCTGCCATTAGCCCTTGGTGCCAGGTAAAATATTTATTTGATGTATAGCAATTTATTATATGTGATTGTAATAGTCCACTGTGTGATGATAATGAGGTATGACAAACCCCCGAACCGGGTGGGGGTGTTGGGGGATAGTGAAGCCATACTAAACACACTAAACACTCATTTCTCCATTTCACCCTTTCTCGAAAATTCACAGGTCAGCGGTGAAAACCGTTATACTTAAATCTTATGTCTGTGGTAGAGAAGGTGAGAATTTAAATAGTCACAGCCCAGATTGGAATACCCTTGAAAAACAAAAAAGCCAGTTTAAGAGACATTTAACAAAAAACAGATGCATCATAAATGCCATTAAAACATTCCAGCTAAAGCATTTTTGACAGAATACAGGCTAGCTAAGAGGCATGCAGCAGTGTCCATTAGCAGGCTGCCATAAACCGGTCGTCAACCTGTTGTAGAACCATTTAGTAACCTGAGACTGAACTGCCAGGGCCAAACTCTATACATGATCCATAACTCCTGCTATGAAAGCACTACATACACAAAAGTGATTACACTGATGTTTTAAGATGTATGTTAGACACCAAACATGCCTATGGTATCAGGCAAAGAAGGCTGATGGGACACATCTCATATCTCCTTAGGAGAATATGCTTAATATTCGCATTCACATACCTTTTGGTATCTTTCAAATCATAACTTCTGTTAATATGTTGGTAGTGTTGGGCAAACAGTTCGAGCCGAGCAAAAGTTCTGCCGAAAATCACAGACCCCCACAACCACAGCCCAGTGTTGTCGGGAAGAGGCCCTTGTCCCCCATTAACATGGGGACAAAGGTGCTTTGGAGTGACACCCCCCCCCCCCATGTTGACAGCATGTGGGCTGGTATGGTTCAGAAGGGGGGGTGCTCGCTCGCCCCCTTCTCCCTTTTCTGGCCCGCCAGGCTGCATGCTTGGACAAGGGGAACCCCACGCTGTTTTTTTTTAATTTGAAACGTTCAATGAGGTTGGAGGTTTTTTTTTATCTTTTTTTGGGTTCAGAGGTGCAGTGGGCAGTGTAATTAATGATGGATCTACATTGGGGGGGCATTGTTTTTTATTTTTTAATAAAGATATTGTCAAAAACTTGTTTACTGTCTTTATTCACTTTGTACACATTTTTAGTGAATGGGTAGGATACTCATTCACATGGGGGGGGGATCTGGGGGCTTCCTTGTTAAAGGGGGCTTCCAGATTCCTTTAGCCCCCTGCCCGCAGACCCCCACAACCACTGGCCAGTGTTGTGGGGATGAGGCCCTAGTCCCCATCAATATGGGGACAAGGTGCTTTGAGGTGCCCCCCCTGCCCCAAAGCACTTCCCATGTTGAGAGCATATGACCTGGTATGGTTCAGGAGGGGGGGGGGGTGCGATCACTTTCCTCCCCCTTTCCTGGCCTGACAGGCTGCATGCTCAGATAAGGGTCTGGTATGGATTTTGGGGAGGATTCCACACCGTTTTTTAGAAAAAAATGGGCATGGGGTTACCTTTAAAATCCATACTAGACCCTAAGGGCCTGGTAAGGAATGGGGGGGGGCCCCCACTCCATTTTTTTAAAAACATTTTTCTATTTCCGACAATGGTATTGCATTGCCGAAAATTAAAAAGTTTTCATTTTTTTTCTTTGTTTCACTTTAAGCATCATTTAAATCACTGCTCCTGTAAAAAGGATACTGTGCATGGAACCAAGAACTAGGCGAACTTTGCAAGTACTTTTCACTTTTATCGCTACCCCCCACAAGGGCCGCTGGAAGTTGTCTGTCCCCATTGGTTGCCCTGACTTTGCAATTCCCCCGACACCTCTGAAACTCTGGGTTCTGACATACTTCAAGCAAACATAGAATGCAAAGACACCAATAATTAGTTTGAATTGCAAGTCAACACTTTACTGGGAAGTTAAGTCAACAGGACTATAAAAGTTACAGGCGTAACCCAATTTGAGTGATATTGCAGTAGAATAAGATCACTAGAACACACAATGTAAAAGCAATAACAATAAGTGAAATGGATATAATAAACAGGCTATAACAGATTTATGACCCCAGAAACAAAAGGGGTAATAGAAGACTTTTAGTCAGTCCACTCCCTCTAGGCCCTGATGCCACAAAAAATATGAAGCAAACAATATATAAGGTTTGTGTAGGATTTTCCTTTTAATAAGCAGTTGTATATCTATAAGGTGGTTGTAATCTGCCGCAGGTTCATGAGCAGAGTTTTTTTTTTATGAAAGGAGGTCCTTGAAGTATGGGTTTCCTTGATCTCCAGCTAGCTATGGTGCAACCCAGAGATGTTACTGTGTATTAGCAAGCCAAAGAGGCTGAATGTAATAGAGGTTGTATTTTCCTCAGCAAAGACCCTACAACTGGTTAGGTGTAAAGGCGTCTGCATGCAGTATCTCTCAGGTAAAATGTCAGAGATAAGATGGGCTTCTGCCCACTCACCAATCCGACCAATACACAGGTCCTGTGAGCAGTACCAGTCCAAGGTCATTCATCGCCCAGGGAAAAGTGGCCAAACTTGCCCCCCCCCTCCCATTCATGATGTGTGAGCTTAGGGAATGTGCAACCTACACCTCCTCCTGACTCTCTCCTCACTGTTCCCAGCACTGGGCTTACAAGGGTAGTGATGCTGTTGTCACTACTCCTGTAAGCCTTGCAACAGAAGGAACTCAGCACAGGATGCCCCCATCCCTGCAATAAACCATTGCACCCAGGGCAGCTTCTCCTCCTCCCCATCCCTTGTCCCGGTCCTGCCTATGAGGCAGGATGTCCTTGACCAGGCTCCTGAATGTCTGCTGCGACCCGCAACGACCTGTAGTCCCAGGGATCCAGCGATGACTGCATGGGTGTGCAGAACATATGAACCTGATCAGCAATACAGCAGATGCAGTGACAGTGACAGCCACCCTGCTCCCAACGATGCAGCCCTCAGAGTGAGAAGTCCCAGCTCATCCTAGGCCACGGTGCCTACCAACCGCAAATGAAGCAGGGGCAGACTAACCCATCAGTCGGTTGGCAACTGCCTGAGGGCCGGGTCATGGAGAGTCCAGGTGTGGTGGAGGTGAGCGGGCAGCGAAGGTCTCGGAGCGCGGGCAGGATGACAGCACCTGGCTCCGAGTAGCATCTCCACGAGAGTGGGTGGCCTCAGAGACAGAGGCCGCAGGGAAGGTGAGCAGCAAGGACAGCCTGGAGGATAGGCTCACAGGGGGCCCGCAGGAAGACGAGGATATGCGGGATGCACAGGCACTCAGGGACTGCTACTCAGGACAGTCCAGCTATCACACTAAATGGATCCACTGGAGGGAGTGCAGCACAGCACCCCCATCGTCACCAGAATGAGAACTGGCCCTGCCTGCTGATGGTCATTATGAATGTTTGCATTACAAACACCTACCCACAGACACAGACTGGGACAGGGGGACACAGGAGGAAGGGACTGCAGACACCCCCTCTCTCTCCTCCTCTCTCATCCCCTCCCTCTCACGCATCACCCCTCTCTCTCTCTCACTCACCCCCCTCTCTCTCTAACACCCCATCTCCCCCCCTCTCCTCTCTCTCTCACCCCTCTCTCTTGCTCATCCCCACAGACGTCAGGGAAGGAGGACACAGGGGGACAGGGTCAGACACAGACACCCATCCACAAACATTACGTTTGTAAGTATTACTGGTAGTCGTCCGTCCCGGTCAAGAGTAAGACCACTGCTACCCCCACGACACGACGTGAGGGAGGTCACCTAGGTAAATCACACTATCGACCTGACAGGACTCATCGTCAGGGACTCACGGACACGTAGGGCGTATAGGAGCAGAAGGACGCCCGGGGGACACTCGGATAGGAGGTCCGACAGGAACGAC
>BLSH010103639.1:759243-771248 GCA_018402905.1 Glandirana rugosa | reverse complement strand
CCCCCCTCTCTCTCTCTCTCTCTCTCTCACCCCCTTCTCTCTCTCTTGCCCCCCATCTCTCTCCCACCTCCTCTCTCCCTGTGGGTAGTGCAATATGTAGGTGGGGCTTGAGTGTGGGTGGGAAAACAGGGGGCCCCATGATCTTCTTTTGCCTGGGGGCCCCATGAGTTGTCAGTCTGCCCCTGACCTGGAGTGACAGCCTTCTGCTCTTGAAGCTTGTGTCTTAATAAAGTGGGCCCATTGAGGATGGTCTAATTTATCTGCCTGCCCAGAATTCCTTTAGTCTTTCAGCACTCTGGAACTTAGTAGTTTTAAGCAGTGTTAAGTCTAATGTAAATAAAGGTGGCTGGACTACATGTCCCGCAATCCTCTGCTATCAGTGAATGACTTGTCCTCTGCATTCAGAAAGTGATGTGATTATTCCCCCATGTTGAGCAGTAGGGGGAAAGAGCTCCATGTATAGCACACAAAGGAGTGTCCCTGGGTGAAGGTAATATCACAGTGAGCACTTGGCTACATGTATTTTTTTTTTTGTAAAAAAATTCTTGTTGTTCATGCTTAATGTATGCATGTTTTTGACATGGTGACAACCTGAGAATTGGCTTTTGTTTAAATGATATTTCTGTTATTACCGGATGTTTTCAATAAAAACATTAAAATTAAAAAAACTATTTTCTTCACCATTTTCTTCACCATTTAAACCTTCTTTTCATAAAAAAATAAATATTTTCAAAATCATTAAGCCGAAGTCTCAGAGAAAAATAATCCTTGCCTTTGCGAGGGCTACTGAAAAGCCAGTTAATAATGATTTTCTATTAAACACATGGATGTGGCTACCATTTGTGTGTAGAAGATGTTTAACTGTTCCTTGCAGGTGGGAAGGCTAAAGCCGGCCATAGACGGTTTGAATCTCAGTCGGTTCAACAGGAACTGGCTGAGATTTGAACCATGTATGGGCAAGCTGAATGTTCCCAACTTGGGTACAACCAGCCTGTCGGATCTTACAAGCAGTTATTGCTAGCGGCTGTTATAGCCGCTAGCACTAATCACTATGTTGTCCCCTTAGAGACGGCTTCCCTCGCCCCCCGACAGTAAATTTATGGCCGGCTTTACTGAACCTCCATACATGACAGCAGCCGGCTTTAGCCCCTGTCAGAATACCCAAACAGTGCCTGAATTTGGCCAACAATTTTCCACTTGGCTCCTCCAAAATAAGTTGATTGAACAATTGACTTTTGGCAAGCCGGGTGGTGTCGACAGGGGCACCCACAACTTGAATTTAGAATTCAAGCACTGTACAGTGCCTTGAAAAAGTATTCATACCACTTGAAATTTTCCACATTTTGTCATGTTACAACCAAAAACGTAAATGCATTTTATTGGGATTTTATGTGATAGAACAACACAAAGTGACACAGAATTGTGAAGTGGAAGGAAAATGATAAAT
The DNA here is from genome assembly GCA_018402905.1 of Glandirana rugosa. Taxonomy (NCBI): domain Eukaryota; kingdom Metazoa; phylum Chordata; class Amphibia; order Anura; family Ranidae; genus Glandirana; species Glandirana rugosa. The sequence continues at coordinate 769,801 of BLSH010103639.1, read as the reverse complement.
GGTTTTCAATTTTTTTTACAAATAAATATCTGAAAAGTGTGGCGTGCATTTTGTATTCGGCCCCCTTTACTCTGATACCCCTAACTAAAATCTAGTGGAACCAATTGCCTTCAGAAGTCACCTAATTAGTAGAGTCCACCGGTGTGTAATTTAATCTCAGTATAAATACAGCTGTTCTGTGAAGCCCTCAGAGGTTTGTTAGAGAACCTTAGTGAACAAACAGCATCATGAAGGCCAGGGAACACACCAGACAGGTCAGGGATAAAGTTGGGAAAAAGCTTAAAGCAGGGTTAGGTTATAATAAAAATATCCCAAGCTTTGAACATCTCACGGAGCTCTGTTCAATCCATCATCCGAAAATGGAAAGAGTATGACACAACTGCAAACCTATCAAGACATGGCCGTCCATCTAAACTGACAGGCCGGGCAAGAAGAGCATTCATCAGAGAAGCAGCCTAGAGGTCAATGGTAACTCCAGAGGAGCTGCAGAGATCCACAGCTCAGCTGGGAGAATCTGTCCACAGGACAAATATTATTTGTGCACTCCACAAACCTTTATGGAAGAGTGGCAAGAAGAAAGTCATTGTTGAAAGAAAGCCATAAGAAGTCCCGTTTGCAGTTTGTGGAAAGCCATGCGGGGGACACAGCAAACATGTGGCAGAAGGGGCTCTGGTCAGATGAAACCAAAACTGAACTTTTTGGCCTAAAAGCAAAACGCTATGTGTGGCGGAAAACTAACACTGCACATCACCCTGAACACACCATCCCCACCGTGAAACATGGTGGTGGCAGCATCATGTTCAGAGTTGATGGGAAGATGGATGGAGCCAAATACAGGGCAATCTTAGAAGAAAACCTGTGCAAAAGACTTGAGACTGGGGCGGGGGTTCACCTTCCAGCAGGACAACGACCCTAAATATACAACCAGAGCTACAATGGGATGGTTTAGATCAAAGAATATTCATGTGTTAGAATGGCTCAGTCAAAGTTTAGACCTAAATCCAATTGAGAATCTGTGACAAGACTTGAAAATTGCTGTTCAGACGCTCTCCATCCAATCTGACAGAGCTTGAGTAATTTTGCAAAGAAGAATGGGAAAAAATGTCCTCTCTAGATGTGCAAAGCTGGTAGAGACTTCCCCAAAAAGACTTGCAGCTGTAATTGCAGTGAAAGTATTGATTTAGGGGGTTGAATACAAATGCACACCACACTTTTCACATTAGACATGTGACATGACGTTACATGACGTCAGAAGGGGGCGGTGTCAATGGGTGATGTAACCCCCTTGCCTATATAAGAGCTGTCAAAGCGAAGAGAGGGCAGAAGGCAGGCAGCCTCTTAGGAGGTAAAGCGTTTTTTGTAATTCTTTCTATTTTGCGGATCGGCGAGCATCGTGATGGACGATGGATCTTCATCGAGGGACACTATTTTTTTTTTAATAAAGGACTTGTCAAAAACTGTTTCCTGTGGTTTTTACTTTTGACACTTTTTTGGTGAACGGGTATGGATACCCATTCACATAGGGGGTAGAAATCTAGGGGCCCCCTTCCAGATTCCGATAAGCCCCCCACCCACCAACCCCGACAGCCACAGCCTAGGGTTGTCGGGAAGAGGCCCTTGTCCCCATCAACATGCACCCAACCCCCATGTTGAGGGCATGTAGTCTGGTATGGTTCGGGGGGGCGCTCGCTTCCTGACCTACCGGGCTGCATGCTCGGATAAGGGTCTGGTATGGATTTTGGGGGGCTCTTGCCGCTTTTTTTTAACTGTTGGTGTGGGGTTCCCTTTAAAATCAATACCAGACACCTTTTTTTTAAAAAACATTTTTCTATTGCCGGTCAATTGTCTGCATTCTTTATCTTTACATTCACCTGTTAGTGGGAAAACCCGCTGACAGATGATGACTCGTGGTTGTTAAGGACGCGGGCGGCCGGCTTCCTGGCCCGCTGCTTAACCTCTTACGGACCGCCCGCCGTCATTATACAGTGCTTTGCCGTTGAATACCGTTGCTATGGTAGCAGATAGCTACCACAACCCTGGTATTTTTTTGAACGGTGGGCAGTCCTTTTTGAGATAAAAGTGGTCTCTGTGGCGGATTCGCCGCAAGATCCCTTTTATCTGGGCGGGAGAGGGCCCCCCCTCCCGCCACGCTCCGGTCATCTTTGCTGCTTACCGGACCCGCAGGTAGCAGCGGAGAAGATCCGACGCTGTTGCCGCAATGCCTGCAAGCCGAGTGAGCGGAAGATTCAGCCCACTCAGCTCCATATCATTGCAGGCGGAAGCGAAGTCAAATGTCACTTCTGCCCAAAGCTCTTAAAGGAGACTTTTTTTTTTCAAATGTCATTTTATTTATTTATTTATTTTTTAATTTTATTGCATTTAAGTGTAAATATGAGATGTGAAGTCTTTTTGACCCCAGATCTCACATTTAAGAGGTCCTGGCATGCGTTTTTCTATTACAAAGAATGTTTACATTTCTTGTAATAGGAATGAAAGTGAGCAATTTTTTTTTTTTTAAAGGACGGTGTAAAAATAAAAAATAAAAAGTAAAATAAATAAGAAATAAAAACAATTAAAGCACCCCGTCCTGCCAAGCTCGCACGCAGAAGCGAACGCACACGTAAGTCCCGCCCGCATATGAAAACAGTGTTTAAACCACACATGTGAGGTATCTCTGCGATTGTTTGAGCGAGAGCAATAATTCTAGCACTAGATCTCCTCTGTAACTCAAAACTGGTAACCTGTATACATTTTTAAATGTCGCCGATGGGGATTTTTAGGTGCCAAAGTTTGTCGCCATTCCACGAGCGGATGCAATTTTGAAGCATGACATGTTGGGTATCAATTTACTCGGCGTAACATTATCTTTCACAATATTGAAAAAAATTGGGCTAACTTTACTGTTGTCTTATTTTTTAACTCAAAAAAGTGATTTTTTTCCAAAAAAATTGTGCTTGTAAGACTGCTGCGCAAATACGGTGTTACATAAAGTATTGCAATGACCGCCTTTTTATTCCCTAGGGTGTTAAAAATATATATACATAATGTTTGGGGGTTTTAAGTAATTTTATAGCAAAAAAACCCTGATTTTAACTTGTAAACACCGACTCTCAAAAAGGGGCCATTTATTCACATAGAATTCGAATCGGTCGATCATTTTTCAAACGATCCAAATTCTAATCGTTCTGAAAAGTTGGAATTTGTTAGAAAATGAATAAATTAAATGAATTTTAACAAAAATGAAATGAAATTTAACGAAAGTGAATCTAATCTAAACGAATTCTGAAACCAAACTAAACGAATTCCATAGCGAAACGAAATTAGTAACATAACGAATCTATCCGAAATGAAACAAAACAAATTTATCCGTTATGCACATGTCTATTTCACATACTTATTAGAAAAAAATATTGAAAACCATTTACCATTTTCCTTCCACTTCACACTTTGTGTCGGTCTATCTCATAAAATCACAATAAAATACATTTACGTTTTTGTTTGTAACATGAAAAAATGTAGAAAAGGGGTATGAATACTTTTTCAAGGCACTGTATGGCAGCCTTCACCTACACCCAGACCAGTTCTCTAGAAGCAAGAAACTGCTATACCCTAAGGCACCGTGAAATGACTGTTGAATCTGGCTGCAGTGAATTAAATTTAAAAAAATATATTAGCACCGAGATGGCAGCTCCCTGCCTATTATAGTTATCTAAAGTTGCTCTTGAAAATCACTTATGCCTAGACGATATATAAATATGATATATGCAATGTAATGTTTTCGGTATCCATCTGAACAAGCGCTATGCATAGCGACTGAGAAAATGACAAGAAAATGCCATAATCATGTCAAATAGGATAGGTAATATCAAGTGAAGGAAACGGTTTCCTCGCCACCAGAAGTATTTTATTTCCCAGAAGCGCGTCTTTTAAGTGGATTGTGCAACAAATCTGAAGGAGAGATTACATTTGAATGCCGGAGACTTGGGAATGATCCATTGTGACGGAGAGAGCACAATTTTTTTTTTTTTTTTTTTTTTATTATTTCCTTTCAATTTGTAAAAGTTCTTCAAATTTTCCCCCTCGTAGTCACAGTTTTCTATTTGTCAGGTACTCTAAGGACTCCACAATAGCTGCAAAATGTAATTGTCAGAATGATAATGGAAATGGAAAAAACTGTCAGCGTACGGATTTCAAAACACAGCTTGTGAAGGGAACAAACAGGACGGCCCTTAATACCGCTGTGCCTGGAATCGGCAAGTGACACCGGCAGACAAAAGACAGTGACAACTAGTTATTAATATAAACAGATTTTATTTGTTCGTGCTTTAAAGATTTGCAGTGAGTTTAGAAACTCAGTTCTTATGTCATTCCCATAGAGGGGCTTTAACCGCTGGAGAACCAACCTGCATTGCCTTTACATTACCAGGCCATTGTTCAGTTTTAAGTGCTCTGATAGCTTGGCCGACAATCACTCTGCCATGCAACACTGTACTGAAATTAATGTTATAGCATGCTTTTTAACCACTCGCAGGTTGACAGCGACAAGATGGCTCTGCTAGGCAAATCGCCGTCATATGACGGCGGCTGGCAGATCGCTCACTGTGTTCGAGGAGGGCCAGGGAGCGGGTGCGGCGGACTCGTTCTCCGCCGGCTACCCGCGATGCCCAGTGAAAGAACGGAGATCCGTGTATGTAAGCATGGATCTCCGTTCTGTGAGAGGGGGAAGGGCTGTGATCACAGCCTTGCTCTATATGGAAGCCGTGATCACTCCCCTTCCCCTGCCAGTCAAACACTAATACAGTTAGAACACGCCCAGGGAACACAGTTAACCCTTAGAGCGCCCCCTCCAGATTAACCCCTTCATTGCCAATGGTATTTACACAGTAATCGGTGCATTTTTATAGCACTGATCACTGTATAATTGCCAATGGTCCCAAAAAAGTGTCAAAATGGTCCGACATGTCCGCCGCAATATCGCAGTACCGCTGAAAATCGCAGATCGTCGCCATTAGTAGTAAAAAAAAATAAAATAATAAAAACCCCGGAAATTATTTCTCATCATCCGTAAACGCCGCAAACCAATCAATAAGCGCTGATTGCGATTTTTTTTTATCACAGATATGAGGAAGAATATAAATCGGCCAAAACCGTTGAAAAAAATGTTTTTTTATACATATTTTTTTGGATTTGTATTTTAGGAAAAAGTAAGAAATTTGGGTTTTTTGGCAAAATTGTCGCTCTTCTTTTGTTTATAGCGGCGATCAGAATGGACGCAGCGGTGATCAAATACCACCAAAAGAAAGCTCTATTTGTGGGAAAAAAAAGGACGCAAATTTTGTTTGGGTACAACGTCACACGACCGCGCAATTGTCAGTTAAAGCGACGCAGTGCCGAATCGCAAAAAGGGCTCTGGTCCTAAAGTGTGAAACCGGGGCTGAAGTGGTTAAGACAGAACTTTCTTTTGGTGGCAGAAATTTCGAACTCATGTCACTGCTTTAGAGGCATTTTATCCACTTGAGTACCAGCCTGTATTGCCCTTTCATTACCAGGCCATTGTTCAGTTTTAAGTGCTCTGATAGTTTGGCTGACAATTATTCTGCCATGCAACACTGTACTCAAATTCATTTTTTTTAAGACAGAGCTTTCTTTTGGTGGCAGAAATTCCGATCTCATGTCACTCCCTTAGAGACATTTTACCCACATGAATACCAGCCTGTATTGCCCTTTCATTACCAGACCATTGTTCAGTTTTCAGTGCTGAGATAGCTTGGCTGACAATTGCTCTGTCATTAACCCCTTAAGGACCGCCACACATACATTTACTGCAGCAGGGCGGCCCTTTAGAGTAAAATCACGTACCTCTACGTGATTCTCGTCTTTGGCTCTTCAGGAACCCGGCGATCGTTCATAGAGAGGCAGTACGGTGGTCTGCTTATGTAAAACAAGGCAGACCGCTGTTCTGCCAGAAAGGAAAATAGGGATCTCGTGTTTCTGCTAAGCAGAAACATGGATCTCTGTTTTCCTTTAGTCAAATCACATCCACTATAGTTAGAAAGCACACATAGGGAACACATTTAACCCTTTGATCACCCCTTCCTTGCCAGTGTTATTTATACAGTGACAGTGTATATTTTTAGCACTGATCACTGGTCCCCAAAAAGTGTCACTCAGTGTCAGATTTGTCTGGCGCAGTGTCGCAGTCCCCCTAAAAATTGCTTATCGCCACCATTACTAGTAAAAAATATTAAAAAAATAAAAAGTCCCTAAATCTATCCCATAATTTGTAGACGCTATAACTTTTGCGTACACCAATCTATTATTGGGAATTTTTTTTAACAAAAATATGTAGTAGAATACATATTGGCTGAAATTTATGAGGAAATTTGATTTTTTTTACATTTTTTTATTGGAAATGTTTTATAGCAGAAAGTAAAAAATATTATTTTTTGTTCAAAATTGTCTGAATTTTTTGTTTATAGAGCAAAAAATAAAAACCGCAGAGTTGGTCAAATCCCAGCAAAAGAAAGCTCTATTTGTGGGAAAAAAGGACATTGTTTTTATTTGGGTACAGCGTCACACGACCGTGCAATTGTCAGTTAAAGCAACGCAGTGCCGTAAAACGTGGCCTGGTCAGGAACGTAGGTAAGAAGTGTTTAAACACTGTACCCAAATGAATGTTATAGCATTTTTTAAGACATAGCTTTCTTTTGGTATCAGAATTTTAAATCGTATGTCATTCTTTGGGGTTCGTTCAGACTAGTGGTTGGGGGGGAGGTTTAGTTGTACTTTTACTGCCCCAAGCTGCTACCCCCTTTAGCTGCTGAGGCAGCAGACAGGGGTATACACATGGCAAACATGCAAATATCTCGCTGGCAGATCTAAGAAGCAGCTGACAAAAAATCAATCAGATAAATTGTAAACCCAAAATAAACCAATATTTGCTATGTTAAAAGGTGACACAAAATATCAATGTGAAAAAATATACAATGGACCAAAATCCAACATTATAGTGTGTCCATAAATAAGTCCAATGTAAAATATAATGAACAATATATATGTACAGAATACATATGTGAGAACAATCCAACTGAAGAAAGTGTTAAAGTCCCAAGTCCATCCAAAATAGTGAAGAAACCAAATGGGGGTCCATGCCTGGATGATGTCAATGGTGACAAAACGTATAGGGGGAGCTCACGTTCGTGACTTCACCATGCAAGCCAGATCCAGGACATTGACAGATGCGATCCCTGTATTATTTGCTACAAGCGCTTGTTTATTTTTTTCACGTGGATATTTTGTGTCACTTTTTAGCACGGCAAAGATTGGTATATTTAGGGGTATACCCATGCCACATCCGCGATGCTTTGCTGAGCGACCACAACAAGAATTATAACCTTGTTACTTTCTGGGCACTAGTGAATAGGGCCACCCTGTAAGTGCCCCTGCAACCGCATTCAATGCACGTGGTTGCGGCACTCTAGTGCAGGGATCAAGAGGTTAAGGCAGGCAGTGAGGAGGCAAAACAGCACATCCTCACCGCTTGTCAAATGCATAGTACAGGCCTGTATTGCCCTTCCATTACCAGGCCATTGCTCAGTTTTCAGCGCTGAGATAGTTTGAGTGACAATCACTCTGTAATGCAGCTCTATACCCAAATTAATTTTATAGCATTTCTTTATGACCTATTTTAATAACCACTGATTTTTTTTTTTTTGGGGGGGGGGGGGTTATATCGGAAAAAATATCAACCATTTTGGGAAATAACATACTTTCTGTTATGAAATATATCAAATAAAAATGCTAGGGCAGTACAGACACTCCTGAAATTGTCATTGGGCCCCCATTGTTGGTTTCATTGGGAGGAACTGTACCCCATTGTTGGCATCTTTGGGAGGAATTGTGCCCTTCATTGGTGTTAGTCAATAAAATAGCATCCCAAGGACCAGATAAAAGCAAGCAAAGGGCCCCATCTGGCCACCGCAGTTTGGAGACCACTGCCCTAGCTGATCGAAATGTTATCCTTGTCTGTTTTTTTGGTGAGAAACTGTCACCAAAAATGCATCACATTGTCCCCAATGTGATAAAAAATAAAATTTAGTAAAAAAAAAAAAAAATAGAAAAAATACAGAAAACTTCCACCCAAGCACCTAAAATCCCCCCCAAAACATCCACGCACATCTGAATGTAAATGCATGCGTCAGAAGCGCACAAGCACAAACAAAATGTTGACTGCGCTACACATGTTACATATCCCCAGGCACACTGGAGTGAGATCGATAATTCTAGGCCCATAATTCACACTTAAAGTATTACTAAACCCACAACAGTAATAGCATGCTTGTTATATCAACTGTGGAACTTAAGGGGTTAATCCTCAGTATTATGTAAAAAGGCTGTTTGATCCTGTATGGGCAGATCCTCCCCCTCCTGCAGGGTCTCTCTTGGCAAGACCAGATAAGACACAGTGAGGGTAGTATTGCACATGCTCAGTTTGGTCTCTATTGCTGGAGAGAATATTTCCTGTTTGAGCTGAGCTTTTCAGGTCACATGGTAATGACATCACACATGTGGGCGTGTATAAAGATGATGGTAATGACATCACACATGTGGGCGTGTATAAAGATGATGGTAATGACATCACACATGTGGGCGTGTATAAAAATGCTAAATGACAGCCCAGTCACTCCTTCTCTATGCCCAGTAACTAAAAAAGAACACAGTTAGTAAGCTGTCACATCTTGATTGACGGATGACCCGCCTCCCATAACAGCATGAGGACACAGGCTGTTGTGGAAATCTCCTTCTACCTGAACACTCAGCACTGGGCAGACCCTGCAGTTTATCACGTGAATGTGATATACAGATCAGCCAAAAAGGTATATAGTGGCAGTTTTAAATGTAAATAGAAGATTTATAAGCTGTGGGCACTGCAGGGGGGGAGGTGAACTATTTTCATATCACTGGGTTTAGTAACACTTTAACTCTAAACTGATGACCCGTAGGGGATTTTAAAGCATCACCTATGGGAAATATAAGGCAGTGGTTGACAAGCTATGAACTGAAGGGACCTCAAACCCGGCCCCTGACATCACCAAGGGGCCGCACATAATGTTCAGTACATATAATGTTTCAGAAGCCTCCCGCAAACTGCAAACCTATTAAAGGAAATGAGGGTCAGAGCGTGTGGGCATGCAACATATTTGGCTGGGGATATGCAGCAGAAGGCAATACCAAACTTGGAACAAGTTAGATGAGGAAAATAGAGATCAATTCTATTATCCAAATCAATGCTCCCACCACAGACTGCTGAGGTCTGAATATCATACACCAATGGGCTGCAGGTTGGCACCAGGGATATAAGGTACTAAAGTTTGTTGTCGTTTCAAGGGTGCGTGCAATTTAAGGATTGACATGTTGGGTATCTATTTACTTGGTGCAACCTCCTCTTTTATATTTTACAAAATAATTGGGCAATTTATTGCATTTGCATGTCCTAAAATTCACTTGTTCACAAATTCAATGTATTTTTACTGAAATTTTGTGTTTCATAATCCATTGTGCTGATATCGTTTAACATAAAAAATTGGAACTACTACTATTTTACTCTCTAGGGCAGGGGTGTCCTCTGGGCCACCCCTGACCAAAGTATCACTGTGAAGAAAGGAGCCAGCATATAGGAAGCATGGGGCTGCAGTAGAGGGCAGGTATAGCAGCCGGATAGATGCCAAATGATATTCACCCGGGACAGCAGCAGCCAACCATACCCACCTGGGGAACAGCAGCAGCTAGTGATACCCGCCTGGGGGACTGCAGCAGTCACCAGCCATACCCACCTGGGGGACAGCAGCAGCCTCCAGCCATACCCGCCTGGGTGGTTTTGGCCAGCACAGTTAATTGCTTTAAAAAAGGCCTGGATTCTTTCCTTAATGTAAATAATATAACTGGGTACTAACATCTTTAGGTAAAGTTGATCCAGGGTGAATCCGATTGCCTCTCGGGGAATCAGGAAGGAATTTTTTCCCCCGTTATAGCAAATTGGATCCATGCTTTGCTGGGGTTATTTGCCTTCCTCTGGATCAACTGTGGGTGAAGGATTGTATATGGGATTATTTGGTTGTGTATGTGTATGTGTGTGTATATATATATATATACAGGGAGTGCAGAATTATTAGGCAAGTTGTATTTTTGAGGAATAATTTTATTATTGAACAACAACCATGTTCTCAATGATTCCAAAAGACATATATATATATATATGTGTGTGTATGTGTATGTGTTGGTTTATTAGGGTATATGTTAGGAAGTGGGTGTCAACTAGGTCTCCTTCCGTTTATTGGGGTCGTTTCGTACCTAGGTTAAACGATATTGCCCCCTTTTTTAAGGAAGGACTAAGGGGCTCTCCGTTAGCCTAAGTGGGACCTAGTTGAAATGGATTTCTACAATCATGGGTCAATATAATAAATGTAATTCCTTTCTTAGGTCCGGAAAAAATTTCGTTAATTGACACGACCGGTTTTGGTGGGTCCGCCCATACCGACCTCCGACGACGACAGGGGGT
>BLSH010103639.1:719038-738896 GCA_018402905.1 Glandirana rugosa | reverse complement strand
TTTACTTGATTTTAATTTATTTTCCCTATCCCCATTTATTTGTAGGGCACTTGCCCTAGTTTGAAGATGATTTTAGAACAGTTATATGGCTTCTACCGTTAATTAATACTTTTCAGACACAGTTTGAAGATGATCCACATTCACCTCCATTTTTGCTTTTTTTATGTTTTTATTTTTTTTTAAATATTTACAGTTATTTCCCTGTCCCCATTTTTTTGTAGGGCACTTGCCCTACCCTTACCCCCATTTTACTTCCTTTTGCAGCCCTCTAGGGCTTTCCAGGACTTTGTTACAGCCATTTTTGTGCATAAAAGTTCGGGTCCCCATTGATTTCAATGGGGTTCGTTGTCCGTGCGATCATTCGGGTTCCGTCCGGACCCGGACCCAGACTTTGTCCCGAAGTTCGGACGGACCAGCAGAACCCGAACTTCCAGAGGTTCGCTCAACTCTACTTATAAACCATCACATTTTTTTTAAAGAAGGTGAAGAGGGCTCAGAAAAGGGGTGTTCGAACACAAAAAGAGGCTAAATATCTCCAAATCGAAGCCCCAAGAATCCCGGTAATTTACCAGTTGCCCAAGCTCCACAAAGATAGTGCTCACCCCCCCGGGAGACCCATCGTTAGTGGCATCGATTCAGTTTTCTCCCGGGTGGGTGAGTACATAGATGGTTTCTTGCAACCAGTTGTTCAGTCTGGCCGCTCCTACTTGCGGGATAGCAAACATCTTATGAATCTCCTCCGGCACACAAAAGTAAATGAAAATACCTGGATTGTGACGATTGACATCGAATCACTATACACCAATTTAAGACACAATGATGTCCTTCTAACCACTGAAAGAGCCCTTAGGGAGGAAACGCAGCTAAAGGCTGAACAAATTAGATTCATTGTGGATGCCTTAACCTTAGCTATACCAAACAATTATTTCTGGCATAATGGATCTTTTTTTCAACAGATTAAGGGCGTGGCCATGGGGGCTAAATATGCCCCTAGTGTTGCCAATATTCTTTTAAATCAGTGGGAACAAGATAATATCTTTTTGTGACCGCCACCCGCAGTTGAGTTTTTACAAACGATACATTGACGATATTGTAATTCTGTGGGATGGCACTATTGGTGAATTGGAATCTTTCCTCTTATATATCAATCACAACAAATATGGATTACAGTTTACGGCTAATCTGAGCCAAAAAGAACTGAACTTCCTAGACTAAATGTTGGGAAAATTATAACTACTCGGACATACTTTAAGAACATTGACCGAAACAGCTTCATTCCCACTGTCAGTTGCCATCATCCCACATGGTTGAGAGGAATCCCCAAGGGGCAACTGACACAGATAAGAAGAAATTGTGATAGCATAATAGATTACCAACATCAATCAAACATTCTCATTGACAGATTCATAGAGAAAGGCTATCAGGAGTCTGAGCTTAGACAACTCCAGGAAGAGATTGGGCACTCAAACAGAGAGAGGTTACTAGCCACTCCACCGATACCTGAGAGGAAAATAACTTCCACGCATGATTCTTTCCCTTTCATCACTACCTTTGGGAGAAATTTTCGATCAATGGAAAAGATCATAAAAAGGCATTGGCCCCTATTATTACAGGATAGCACTCTCTCAAAAATATTGCCAAAAAATCCAAGATTCATTTACCGGAGATCTAAAAACTTACGTAATATGATCTCCCCTAATGTTATCAGCCCACCTAAGAATAATCCCTCTTTTCTCGATCTTAAAGGTTTTTACTATTGTAAACGTTGTAAAGCATGCAAGACTTCAAAATGTCCAAAAAAAAAAGAGTGAATGAATATGAGTCATACAGTACAGGTCGAAGTTATGTGATTGAAAAATTAATTTCTTGCAAATCCACCCATGTGACCTATGTGGTCGCCTGTCCGTGTGGGCTCCAGTACGTAGGGCGTACCACAAGGAATTTAAGGGTGGCTGAGCATTTAAACAACATCAAGAAAGGGTTCCCCAACCACACACTGTCTAACCATTTCCGACTGTTCCACAATCGGGATCCAGGGTTGGCCTCCTTCTTCGGAATTGACCGATTGCAACCCCATTGGAGAGGGGGCAATCTGGTTCGAGAATTATGGAGGAACGAGACAGCCTGGATCTACAAACTAGATACTTTGAGGCCCGCAGGTATAAACTCTGATATTGATTTAAATTGTTTTTTGGCTATTTTTTTATTTTAATTTTAATTTAATTTCCAAATTCCTGTTTTCTATTTTAGAAGTATTTACCAGTTTACTTGTCACACTTTAAATTGACACTTTAAACTATTTTATATTAATTATAAATTCACGCTGGTTTACAAATTATATATTTAAATATACACCATGTTTATAATTTCAGCTTATTATGATAAGGTAATGAGATCAGCACCTTTAATCTTTATCATTAACTCACGTTTGTCCATAAAATGATATATTTATGTTATATATAATTTACTCATGTTTAAATTTTAAATTTCAGCTTATTATGCTGTAATTAGCACTATTAATGTTGCACTATTTATTTTTCTCCACCAGAGGGTGCTTTCTATTGCTTTCCTATAGCCACATTTAGTTGATTTTCACTAGTTGGCAATAGGTCCTAATTGGTCCAAATAAGTCAGGTGACTGGTTGATACTTTTGAGCGGACATGTACTTAAAAGGAAGTGACGTGGATGCCCATATGACCCCTGAGGACGTTGACGAGCTGTCAACGAAACGCCGCGTTGGGTGGCGAGGAACGAGCACGTCATTTCCGCTCAGAGGAACGCAGGTGGATCGCTATTGGCGTCCCCTGCTTCCTCTCTTTTTTACCTACGTTTGTGCGCGATCGTTCCTATTTGGACGGTCGTTCGTTATGTTCATGTTTTTGCTTTTATGATTTGGGTTTTAATAAAACTGACTTCACTATTGGAGTTCCCCGTTTGTTTTCTCGGGTCCGGAGCCTGTAAACGATCGGTCGGAAGAATCTTGTCCAGTGTTTATGTGGATGGTTTTTCTTCAGCTACCACCTTGTGAGTTTACCCTCTGAAACATTGTTATCTGGTAAGTGGGGTTACCATTGGGTTCCAAACGGAAGAAATCCTTTGTGAAGCAGGAATCTTGCATATCTTCATGCGTATGGGGACAGGCATTTTACAAGGCTAGTTGACCCCTGGGGTCAGTGATATCTGGTAAGTGGGGAGGCCAGTAGACCCCTAGAGGCAATCCACTGAAGATCAGCTCCATGTTTTAACCTGTATTGCAAAGTTTCATCTTTACACATACCACCTTGCATGTCCATCCCTGGGACACCTATAGGATTTGATATCCTGGACGACACAGACTTATATCTTGGGTGGTTATAAAATCACGTTCAGGAATTCAAAGACTATTTTTGGCATAACAACACACCATACAGCTTTAGGAATACGACTGTGGTCTATTAGAGCATTAGTAAATGTTGTAAGCGCTATGATTTAAATATGCAGTAGGTGTCACCTCTGGGATAATTTTGTTCTGGAGAGATTACACCTATCATACGAGAGAGATATCTCTGTATGTGTGATAACTGCTGGATGAGCACGGTACCTATTGAATTTAGTATTGTATAAGTGTAACATCGTATTAGTTATACCGTTATACCAGCTGCTCCTCCCTCTTTTCCGATTTATCTCCTAGGCGCGGGCAATCTTGTTTACATTTTTTTTAAAGCACTGCAATTGCTGTAATTTTTCTTTAAATTGTTGACTTAGGGCCCATTAAAATCATTGCACACTGACATTTCACATTACATGCATTAATATGCTACAGTGCCAATTATTGTAAATGGTATATAGATATTATATGTAAATACTGCGCACCTGGCATATAAAGAATAGTAAATTAATTACTCAGTGGATCAGCAGCTGACACTCCAATTGATTAACTTGTGCAAATACTCGTTGAAAAAACGAGTGCAGCGCTATTGTAAATGGTACACCAATGCATCTCCATAACGCATGTGCACTGCAACACAGCATGGCACAGCACAGTGTCTCATATGCTGCACTGAGCTAAAATGCAGCTTGTTCTATTTTTGCATGCATGGCTATATGTTTCAGCTCATTTATTCATTTTGAATGGGCTATTTAATGCAATACAATGTAAGTCAACACACGTCATGTGTTGTGGTATGAATGAGCCCTAACACAAGCTTGTAAAACCAGTCAAAGCTCAGCAAGCTCTGCAGGAGTCCATAAAATGAATGTTTGTTTCAACCAATTGTGTTTCAGGGGCTTAATGTGGTCACAAAGTATTTTAAAGGCCACTAAAATGACTAGCCAAAGGTGTTAAAAGCACACGGATCAAATTGTATTTCTCAGCTTCCAGAAAATAGGGTGGGGGGACCCGAATTCACACACTGCACAACACAGAGCACATAGCTGATTGTAATCTGACACATAATTGGAGGGAATGGACACGCTCCCCTTCACAGTCTCTTAGGCTCAGTTCACATATATACAAATTGGATGTGTTTTGAATCGCATCCGATTCACATGAAATATAAAATAACATTGATTTCCACTGAAGTTGTTCACATATATGCGGTACATCTGCAGTGCGAATTTAAAAAGAGTCCTGTGCATGTTCTGAGCACTGCATTGCGGTTCAGGTGCGAATTCCAGGCTCATTCAATTTTATTGGGATTCCAAAAATTGAAGGAAGACACTGCTGGAAGTCAAATCAGGATTCCCTGTTTACTAGACATGCGTTTTAATCAACTAAGCCACATTGCACACTCTCCCACGCAAGTTAGAACTCTAAGGTTGGCAGAACAATTTCTTAGCTCCCACAAAGACATGCACCCTTGGGAATTGAGTCAAGCATAGGTAACAGCACTGCTCGACTGGAAGAACGTAAGAAACTACTCCCTGACTAGTAAATTAATCTCTGCGGCTTTTATGCCAATGTGATATCCGGGAAAAGGTGAACTCAACTGAGAGGCCTCCAATGGAGATAGCCCTAGAACACTCCGCTCCAATTCCCAAGGAGAAGTTGAGAACAAGAGGGAGACTCCATTGGACAATCTCTGCTTACTCCGAGGTCTGAGCCTAGCTGCTTCCTTGAATAATTGTTGGACAGGAAGATGCCTAGACCAAAAAAAAAAAAACTGTGAAGGCCGATAAGGCTGACAATTGAGATCCCAGGGAGCTGACCGATAGAGCCAGAACTAAATCCGACTGGAGGAAGCCTAGAATATTTAGAACTGCTAGATCACTACATGATCTGTCAGCAGCAGACATGTAATGAACAACTTTGACCAGATTCTCCTGTCAACTTTTTGTCTGCATTCATTATTCTAGTATTCAAGAGAGCGGAGATGACTCTGGAAGAGCAGCTGAGGACCTCCAATCTCGAGAACCAGACCATCAGACGCAACCGTGCTGGACAAGGATGTAGAATTGTACTCAGTGACAGAAGGCCTGGCCTGAGGAGAAGGTGCACTGGGTTCCGGAAGTTGAACTGTGCTAGCAAGGGGAACCATGACCTAATTGGCCGATAAGGCATCACAGCCACTAACACCACAAACTCTGTTTGGAGTCTTTGTAGAAAATCCAAGGTTGATCAGGACTGAAAGAAATGCATAGGTCCTACTGCATTCCCAATGATCCATCGGGGCATCTGCACCTGAAACCTGCACATGTAGAGACCATTCGTTATGGACTCTGGAAAGAAAATCCGTTAGAACATTTTGGACTCTGGGAACATACTCCGCTGAGCTGTAGGCTTGTATGTTCTGAGCCCAAGATATAATTGGCTCTGCTTCCTGTAATAGAGAACAGGCTGGGAGTCCCCAGGCTGTCTTTCAACATAGGAGACCAACATAGTGGACTAACCTAAGAGCACTGACGCTCCATATATATATATATATATATATATATATATATATAGTGAAAGGCCTGAATTTGCTTCCTACTACTGGAGAAACCCTTTGCAGAAGGCCGTCTTCTCCAGCTTCCACTTGATCCTCAGATCCGTGGCCACCATTGTGCCAATCATTTTAAACACTGAAAGGCATGCAGGAGGGAAGAAGACAGGGCCAGGAGTATTCAGATCCATAACATTGGGATCCGGAGCCAAGGCAATGATTCCCAAGATTGTACTGAACTGTGTTCTGAGGCCTACAAAAGACTAAGTGAGCTCCAGGCATCTCCTTGCCAGATCCAGCCGAATTTGAGGAGCATAGAAAAGACCTGAGCTCTGTGCTCCAGCAGTTGCCCTCTGTCTTGGGATGGAAGGACAAGGACCTCCACGTAACTAGGCAGGCATATGCTCCTTGTTTTGATAAAGATTATAACAAACAACGAGACCCCAAAAAATACACCGGGTGATGTTGAAAGCCCGAATGGCTGGAGATGGAGCTGGAGGGGGGTCTTGACCTACAGTGAACCGAAGGAACTTGCGGAAGTCTTCTACAATAGGCACATGAAGGCAAGCATCTTATGTCTATTGGAAACAAGCAAGTTACCTGGCTGGACGCCCTATCAGGGATAATGTTTCCACCTTGCACTTCTCCTTTGCTGAAAATTGTCTTAGGTGTTAAAGGTCTAAAGCCAACCTCCGCAAGCTGTTGCCCTTCATGACCATAAGAGGGATGAGCACCTGCCCTGAAAACTCTTGCATTCAGAGACAGGCACAGCAGCACTTTGCGACACCAGTGACTTATGTAAAGCATGAGTATATGCTTTCTTTACCTCAGAATAAGAAAAAAATACCTGGAAATGATGAATGAAAAGGAGGACTTCTGATGGACCATGCATGTCGCGAAAAGACCACTTTGACGTCCCAATGGTCTGAGGCCTGACTCAGTAGCTTCTTGGTACCCCCCGAGTTCAAGCTTCTAGCATACTTCTAATCGGGATATCTGGACTTCTCACCAGCTCTTCCTAAAATCCTAAAATCCCAGCATGGACTGTAAAAACATGCGACCCTCGCACTCTCTGGACATTGTTCTCTAGACTGTCCCCTTCTGGTCTAGCCAGTGCTGGTCCTGTGGCATGCGTTACGGTACTATCCAGCTTGCCAAAAAATTAAGCTAAAATAAATTCCTAAAAGGAATGCTACACCACGCCTATAAGAGGATTAGCAAGCCCAGGCCCCAGCCATAGCACTCACTTTGTCATAGCTGACGAAAGCATAAACCGCACCACTATAAGGCTGATGTCATTGGAGCCTTAATATGGAAACCGACACCAGCTCCAGCTACAGAGTGTCAGAAAACACTCCTGAATACTGCGTCCACATTTTCCATTCACATTTTCATCCTTTTGATATTGTCACAAGAGCCCAGGCTGACATTCAGGCTAATCACTGCATCTTCCAAAGAAGAGTGACATGCTTGTTCACCTCATCAAGGCCTCAGCAATTTAGAGAGGTAGCCTTAAAATGTTTCACATCCTTATCTTTGAATGGATAGAGCTTGGCCATTTTGCACGGAAGGGAGGGATTGTCTTGTGACCTTGCTCCACTTATCCAGATGATGTCCCCTAGTTCTGTTAAGAATGAAAATTTAGAACACTCTCTCTATGGCTATGTTTCCACTATTGCGCCACCCAAGTCGCATGACTCAGAGTGCGACCTCGATCCGACTCCAAGTGTAGCACTGATCCAACTTTACAGTCTCTGGATCAAAGTTGAATCAAGTAGCGCAGGAACCCCCTCAGTCACTGTGACTCTAAGTTGCATAGATTGGAACGGATGCTATTGAAATTAATGGGCTGTGACCTGCCATGCGATCCCATCAAAGTCACATTCCAAGTCGCACCAGTGGAAATGGAGCCAAAGGTGCTCACATAACTTTCTCTTGCTTTGCATGAGACTTTACCTTGGTTGGGAAAGCTCCAGTTCTTCCTAGTCATCCTAGAGGAAGATGGCTGTTGGACTTCGTGTGTGGCTTGTATCCCAATCTTTGAGAAATTCTGGCACCACGTGCATCACTAGGGATTTCATTTGCTGGAAGACACCACTGCCTGGCTTTAGCATTGCTCACACAGAGACTTGCCCTCTGAGACCAGAGTCCCGCATCTAGGGTTGCCACCTCATCCTTTTAAACCGGAACACATATGAATTACACAGGTTCTCAGGCTAATTTAATGCAGACGAGGTACCAAGTGAGTTTGATTACCACCTTAATCAGCCTCAGAACCTGTGTAATTAATATGTGTTTTCTGTTTTAAAGGGATGAGTTGGCAACTCTACCCGCATCCCCAGCAGGCTCCCTCCTTGGAGTGGCTGACATAGCGGTGGGTCCATAGAGGAGGATTCAGAGGAACAACTGGGGGAAAAAAAGTTGTGACTTAATAAGGTGTTTATAGTTTCATGCCTTGTATTGTCAACCTGACTTAGAAGGACTCACAAAAACAAAATAGGATAGAAGGAAATGTGGTCAAAGGACTCAAAGAGTACTCAGGTCAGCAAGGAAAGGGTTAAACCCCCCTCTCATACCTGCTACCCCAGGGCTGGCCACACGGGGGGCAGTGATACTACCCCAGTGTGAAACTGCACATAAAGACCAACAACCTGACCAGGTGATCAATAATGACAGAATCACACACAGAGACAGCATACAGGGATGTTAATGCAGAGCATACGCTGTGATGATTGCACACAGTACTTTGAGAAACTGCTGCAAGCTGCCTACAGAGAAATCCCTATATCAACAGTAATGACAGCAGAATGAATTTCTCCACTGTAATGTCGCCACTGCCACCCACCACGCGCTGCGTCCCTGGGCAGAAGTAACCCAGGAACGCAAGGCCTGAAGAGTGGCGGCTTGGAACGCCCATGCACTCCAGCTGCATAAGCCAGAAAAGAAACAGACAAACGGAAAATACACACAAACTGCTGCCATGGAATGTGTAATGTAAAAGTATACATCACCGCACACGACAACTTCAATCCTGCTTCCATGATCGGACCAGGCCAGGTAGGTTGAACACACCGGCTTGCTTTTTCCAGGAAAACACACGCACCGGACTTCAGCAGATAGGGCCGCCCGCTAACAGCTAGGCTTTCTGGCCAGTGTGCACTCTTCAGCTGCTCACCAGGGATCCGACTTCAGCGCTATTCTGCTTTATACACACCATACCCGCTAACAGCTAGGGCCTATCGGAGGGATGTAATTCCATACCCTGCTAACAGCTAGGGTCTATCGGAGGGACGTAATTCCTCCGGCCGCTTGCCTGATTGTGGTGGACTCTTCATGCAGAGAACCATCTATTTGGTCCTACGGAGGAGGACAAAAAAGGAACATGGCTGCTGGCGTGGAGCAAAGATTTATGGGAGAGGGGTCCTATAGGGTAGTTTTGGAGGCGGGGCTAACCCCCTCACATATGCTGCCATGGAGTCTGTCAGGAAATGAGCTTTATTCAAGTGTTTTTTCATGCTCTCTGTCCCATCTTTTAGTGAAAAATACCTGAAAAAACACCTGCCAAAAGTTGCAAAAATGTGCAATTCTTCTCCAAAAAACGCTCAAAATCGCTTGAAAAAAATGCTTAAGTGTGAATGTAGCCAAAAAAGCATTTGTCAGGAGTTTACTGTCATCTGTGTCCCTATTGTGAGGATTTTTGCTTACCTCCTGTAAGAAAGTTCCTGTCAAAACAGAAAGTAATGTGAAATTTCCTTAAAAAGGACATAAACAAAAAACACATTTTTGGAAGGTCTGCGAACAGATTCATGTCGTACAATATTTTTATTATTTTGCTGCTTGTGCTTTCTGTCTTAGTGACCCCCACCCCCCATATTTCTTGTAGAGGTGTCCAGGAAAGGGAAACGAGGAATATTTGAAAAGTAGTAAGGGATAGAGGAATTTCCAAAACAGGAACAGTCACTTCAAATTTAGGACAGTTCTGAGCTATGCAAGTACATGGTTTACTGCATATAGTACTCTAATCATGCTGCAATATTTCCCTCTAGTGGTTTCATTGTATAACAACTTCATGATCAATTTAAGAAGTATACCTACAGTATATAATATATTTAACTAGCAGCACTGAATCTGCATCACTGATCCCATTTTCAATTATTTTGTCAATTTCTCCTCAAATACTCAACCAGGGTCCTGAAAGAATGACTGAAGGCAAACATTTTTTAGTTTTAAATGGAGTGGGCAGTGATTGGGATACCTGTCAGGTTTTTATTGTGGTCTGTGTCCCTGTTAGGGAGAGCCACCCTTTTTGTTTTCTCTCTTGTCCTGGTGACTGTTATCACCAAATTGAAAGTGAAAAAAAAAATCCCACATTTTGTGCAGTCATCAGAACAGGAATAGAGTGGAAATGTATTTCGGGTAACCAATGCAACATGAAAAAAAAATGCTTTTAGTTTTAGATCTGCAGATCAAGGCAGGAGATAGTAAGCTTGCAATTCTAATGCCCTTCCTCCTTTCCCTGCCCCACCCTGGGCGGTCAGCAACGCTGCACTGACAGCACCCCCCCTCCCCACCCGGGCCGCAGTCCGGCACTTACCCAACGTGTGGCGGGTTGTGATGTCCCCTCCTGCCTCCTCCTGATTGGCAGGGAGGAACTCTAGTGTGAAAATAGCGAAAATGCATTCGCTATCATCAGACAATTGGGTGGGATTGGGGCGCAGTTGCCCTGCGTCTCGAGCCCACCCTTTTTTGAAGCCTATTAGAGCCTCTGGCTCTAATCACGTGCTTAAAAAAAACACTTACCCCCCCCCCATTGGAATCCGGCGCCCCTGATATGTAGATCGGGGGGTCGGACGCATGGATAGGGGGGGCAATGCCCATGCATCCTCTATGGAAGGGCCGCCACTGCGTCCTGTTATTGTGCTTGTAAGCACTTTTTCTATAAGTCTTGCTTTTTTTTAAAGTATAATTTATGTATTGCAAGCCAAAAAAGAACATTCATGTCTCAAACTTTAAGGTTTAAGTGTAGGAAGTGAGTGTGACCTGCAAGGAAAAGTGAGTCCTCAGTAAATATGAATTGTAAATTACTCACTTAAATGTTAACTGTTTATTTACAATACACCCACAGTTTACTGTATGTGAAGAGAAAGTGTTCTCCGCATTCTATTATTTATTTAAACGTATTTATTACAGGTACTTACAGAATATGGTGCTGTCAATTCACACAGCACTTTACATTTACAATACAGTGTACATTCATATCAGTCCCAGTCTTTTATATGCTAAGGAAATGTTAAGAGTGCTACGTATAACATATATGTAACACTGGGCAATGTTACTGATTGCAGAACTTTCTTTGTACACAAGAGTTATGCCAGTTATCTAGCTATGAAAAACTTTACACAGGAGCAGCCTGGGAGTTGTAGTCTCAGAAGAGGTTTTCAGCTATAACCCTTGATGGGCTGCAACTACAATGCCCATAGAAACCTGGGAGCAGGAGGGGTCAGATATAAGAAAATGCCAAAGGAAAAGCTAGGGGCAGTTTGGGGAAGCACACCAACCAGAGAGGAACACATAGAACTGTGTTGTGCCAAGCTGTGCTTTGCCCAGAGAGCAGGCTGCTGAGCTGGATTCACCTATTGCTACCAGAAGACTGTCGAGAAAGGAATTTGGTGTAAGCATTTCTGACCCATATTTCAGTTACTACCACTCCTTAACACCCTTCAGCCCTGTCCCATTAACCAGCTATTACCAACTCTTGATATTCTACACTCTGATACTTATCATACCTGTTGCTACATTCATCGCTACTCTGTGTAGGGTTGCCACCTCCTCCCTTTAAACCCGAACACATATGAATTACACACGATGTTCTGAGGCTAATTGAATGCAGGTAAAGCAGCCAAGTGAGTTTAATTACCACCTTAATCAGCCAGAGAACCTGTGTAATTAATGTGTGTTCAGTTTTAAAGGGATGAAGTGGCAACCCTAACTATGTGGCTGACAGAGCTATCCATAGAGTACAAGTCCGCTGGTCTTCCAGAGTGCTGACTGTGTTCTTGGTCCCCATCTGACTGCTATTGTCACATAACATCCTAGTTTCCTATACTACAGCTGCTACATTTGGGCTTGCCCTACTCTTTGCACCTGTTACCATAAAGGAATTTACATAGCTGCTGAGCCCAACCTGATAATATACTGCTGTTGAACCCCACCTATTGACTCATCTCCATCACCCTGCACGCCAACGGTTTTAAAGGGCCCCAATGTAGTCAGCAGGAAGATCATCATAGACACTTGCCTGAGTTACTCTATCCTCAAAACATAATTGTGTTCTGTACCAATCAATCTGTGTATTTCAAATGTATGCTTCCTGCACATACTGGAAAATGTGTGCAAATAACAAAAGTGTACTCAGATTGCGTAAATAAAGTGTATATAGTGCTAAGCGTGTACACAACATTAAATATATAATGTATGTGTTGCAGCTCTCTAAAGGTGTCTGTGCCTTTAAATATGTGCCTGGTATGAAAGTGCTACCCCATGTGACATACATAAACTTATATCCAAAGACATGCTGGTAGGTTAATTGGATCCCGTCTAAATAGGCCCTAGTATGTGTATGTATGAATGTGAGTTAGGGACCTTAGATTGTGAGCTCCTTGAGTGTAGGGACTGATGTGAATGTACAATGTATATGTAAAGCGCTGCTTAAATTGACGGCGCTATATAAGTACCTGAAATAAATAAATAAAAAAATAAATATCAAATACTGTGCAAATAGCAAATAAAGTGCCAGTGCAACAATAAAGTCCATATAAGGTTCATAAAATTCACAAGCAGTTCATAAATTTTCTTAAAACTTCAAAACCTTCTTAGTGTATAATCATTTAACGTGCAAAAAGTGCCTTCAATTCGTGCTATCCATGCTCCCCTCCTGTGTGCCCTTGCACTCAGCAGATATAATGGACTTCCATGACAGAAGTCTTAAATGCTTGTGCTGATGGCTGGGCTTTGTAGTCCCACAAGCTATGTCTCCAGTGGCAGCTTGAGATGTCCTCAGAGTATATTAGAGTGATCGGTAACAGATGGCAGAGAAAAGGTATACAGGCGGTCCCCTACTTACAAACATCCGACTTACAAACGACTCCTACTTACAAACGGAGGAAGGCAACAGGAAGTGAGAGGAAATCTCCCCCTAGGAAGGGAAATTCACTCCTGTAAGGGTTATTATGGGAAAAAGGTGTCTCCACTGATGCTTTATCACCAAGAATTGTTTCCACAACAACCTAAAATTTTCAAAATCCAATTATCATTGGGACAGGAAGTGAGGTGAAAATTTCTGAACAGAAACATAGACAGAAAAACAAACATTGCAGAGGTGTTATACCTTCCCTATGCTATCCAAAAAGCTTAAAAATATTTTTTTTGGCTGGAGCAACACTTAAAAAATGTCCCTGTTCCCACTTACAAACAAATTCGACTTAAGAACAAACCTACAGTCCCTATCTTGTTTGTAACCCGGGAACCGCCTGTATAGTGTAATTTTATTTTAATTAAAAACAAGTAACATCCACTTACATCTAAAATCATCTTAGATCGCTTGATAATGTCTTGTGGGAGGGACGAAACGCGCCAGTGACCGCGGGTGGTGATGTCAGTTCCGGCCAGTGAGACGCAAGTCGATAACCACTTCCGGTTTCCACAAGCATTGCAGCGTGATTTTAGACTTTATCTCCTTAGAGATAAGGACATCACCAACTCAGTTGTTGTATATGCATTTCCAGTGCGATTTTATTTATTCCATGCTTTCTGTACTTGTGTGGTGCATTTTAACATTTGTTAAATAAACCATTATATTTTTATACAAATTGACATTAGTGCCTTTAAAGTCCCACCCCAGGGGTACAATCTGTATCAGCAGGCAATATATGCAAGTGAGAACTGTGGGTGGTGTGACAGTGAAGGTGGAAAAGAAATGCAAAGAGCATGACAGGAGTGCAGAGGGACTGTGTTTAGCTGCTAGCACTCCAATGGGTATAAATTGGTAACCAAACAAAATAGAACCAGTGCGGTGCATTAGTCCCAATGAGTTCAAACAAAGCACTTCTTCCAATAGTGAAGAGAAATCCAATAGTGGGGGACCTGGTGACAGGAAAATTAGCTGTCGCTCAGGCCACATCTGAAGGAATTAGCCCAGCTTAACCACTTGCTTACTGGGCACTTAAACCCCTCTCCTACCCAGACCAATTTTCAGCTTTGTCACACTTTGAATGACAATTGCGCGGTCATGCGACACTGTACCCATATGAAATTTTTATAATTTTTTCCCACAAATAGAGCTTTCTTTTGGTGGTATTTAATCACTGCTGGGTTTTTTATTTTTTGCTAAAAAAAAGACCGAAAATTTTGAAAAAAAAAAGTTTCATAGTTTTTTTATAAAATTTTGAAAACAGGTAATTTTTTTCCTTCACTGATGTGCGCTGATGAGGCTGCACTGATGGGCACTGATAGGTTGCACTGATAGGCTGCACTGATAAGGCAGCACTAATGCGCACTGATAGGTGGCACTGATAAGCACTGATGAGGCGGCACTGATGGGTGGCACTGATGGTTGGCACTGAAGGGCACTGATCGGTGGCACTGAAGGGCACTGACAGGTGACACTGATAGGTGGCACTGATGGGTGGCACTGATGGGCACTGGTGAGCACTGGTAGGTGACGTGGATAGGCAGTATTGATCGGCGATGGGCATTGATTGGCAGCACTGGTGGGCAAAGGTAGGTGGCACTGTGGGCACTGCTAGATGGCACAGGTGGGTACTGGCAGTTGACACTGGTGTGTATTGATAGGTGGCACTGGCAGGGGGCACTGGTGGGCACAGACGAGCCATCTGCGGCTCTCTGTGCGAGGGACCGATGTCACTCTGACAGAAGCCGGTAATTGGCTTCTTTTTCCCCTCACGCTGATAGTGTAAGGTGAAAAAAATACTTATCACCGATCTTCTGTTTACATCACGTGATCAACTGTCATTGACTGACAGCTGATCACGTGGTAATGGGGCGGGACCGCCCCCATACTCCAATCTGTGATCAACCGAGTCTCATGGACTCAGTGATCACAGAGCGCACTGCCCGCATCCCGCAGGGACGCACTGACAGCGCATGCTCGGGAGGACATACATGGACACCCTCCTGGCAATTCAGGTCCACGCTGTAGCTGTCTTTTAGCTATAGCATGGAGGCAAAGAGGTTAAATAGAAAGAGAGATGACCTGGGTGGCACTGGGTAACAGCAGGTGAATAACCAGTCTTGAACACAAATCTTGTGGGATAACAATTAACAGCAGAACCCTGCAACTTAAATATGAATTCCAAGCATGTATATATCATATGTGGCTAATGCTCCTAGATGCTAGATATCACTGAAGTAGATGCTGCTACTTCAGTGATCTCTACTTGTTTCCAGGTCCCGTGCTGAGTTGCTGGCCTAATGCATTTTGAACACAGAAAGTCAATTGCTCAGCACGGGCACAGGTCAGAGAAAGCATTGTCTGATTGGACAAGATGGAGAGGAGGGCAGTGACGTCACACTCTCCAGCTCATCCAGAGAATGATTTGCACAATGCCTGAGGCTGGTTGCTCAGCACAGGACCTGGAAGCAAGTGGTGACCATTGGAATAGCAGTGTCTTCTTCAGTGCTTTCTAGCTTCCAGTGGCATTGGTCAGTTATGTTATATGCATAATGTAGCTATATTGGTCCAAACTGGAATTTGTAAAATAACTAAACTAAACGTACTGAAACTAAATGTGCAAGCACGCCTGTTAGCAGAGGCGTAACTAGAACCTTCAGGGCCCTGGTGCAAGAAATTATGAAGGGCCCCCCTGGACCCTGGCCAGGGCCCTTCCCTCTTTCCCTCTTCCCACTGATCCTGGGGCCCTTTAATCCTATCGCTGTTCCATTTATTACGGTACCACAGCAGGTCCCCATTCACAAGTTCTGCAGTGGGCCCCCTTTCTGCCAACTTCGGGCCTCCCCATGGTTGTGAAATGCCAGGGCCCGGTCACAATTGCGACCTTTGCAATCCTGATAGTTCCCTTACTGGTGTCAGTAGTTTTTAATTTTTATTTTAATTTTATTATTTTTTTACCATTTAATTTAATTTATTTTACAATTTTATTTTTACACTTTTTATCAGTTTTTTTAGGAGCCCTAATGCGATAACAGTGGTCTAAACAAACCTCAGTCCTCATTCTCCATCTGTGTAACCTCAGCTGCACAGAATGAATGGACAGGAATAGTTGTGTACCGAGCCTCCCATTCATTCAGAAACTGAAGTATAGTAAAAACAGTTTACTATGCTTCAGCTATGAATGAACCAATTGATACCAATCACTGACTCTGTCCATTTAGAAAAGCAAGGAGTTGGTAAATGACAAATTTACCACCCTGTTCACATCTTCTACAGCAGCTGGCAGGAGAGAGGAGGGGCAGAAGACCGCAGCTCTGTAGAGGGGACCAGGGAAGCGCACAGGGACCCTGGGAACAGCAGAAGACAACTAAACTGGATAGGAGTTGTGGCGAGGGCAGCATATAGAGTAACCAATCTCCTTCATTAGGAGGAAAATGGAGGAGATTGGTTCCTCTAAATGCAGTCCCCATCATCCTTTCTATTCAGGTGTACAAGGGAGGCACACGGGCCCCCTGGAGCATGGGGCCCGGTTGCAATTGCAACCCCTGCAACCCCTGTAGTTACTCCCCTGCCTGCTAGTCTTTGGGAGTAGAGGTCACAGATCAGCAGCAAACTGCACATCTGTAACAGACATCCTGGTGGTCTGAATATTTCCATGTTTATAGACATTGATGCAGGCCTGATTCACGCCTATGCATTTTAGTGCTTTTTGCATTTTGCAGATTTGCACAACAGTCTATTTAACATTTCCTATGGAACTCATTCTGTAATGCAGATCTGCAAAATGCAAAAAGCACTAAAAATGCATAGGTGTGAATCAGGCCTCAATTCATGAGAGGGAATCTTATGGCTGGTCCACATCAACAAAAGCCCTCGTTCACACTAATGCGATTTGTCATGCGTTTGGACAGTTCAAAAACGCATGACAAGTCACGCGCTATTTTCAACAGTGGGACCATTCAAATCTTTGCGCCTCAAGTCACAGCGACTTTAAAAAAGGTTGCTGCACTACTTTTCTGTGATTTTATTGTGACTTCTGTTAACCACTTCAGCCCCGGAAGGATTTGCCCCTTTAATGACCAGAGCATTTTTTACAATTTGACACTGCGCTGCTTTAACTGGTAATTGCTCAGTTGTGCAATGCTGTACCCAAACAAAATTTGTGTCCTTTTTTCCCCATAAATATAGCTTTCTTTTGGTGGTATTTGATCACCTCTGCGGTTTTTATTTTTTGCGATATAAACGAAAAAAAGACCGAAAATGTTGAAAAAGAATGATATTTTCTACTTTTTGTTATAAAGAAAATACAATAAACTCAATTTTAGTCATACATTTAGGCCAAAATGCATTCGGCCACATGTCTCGGGTAAAAAGAAATTCAATAAGCGTATATTTATTGGTTTGTGAAAAGTTATAGCGTCTACAAACTAGGGTACATTTCCTGGAATTTACGCAGATTTTAGTTTATGATTGCCTCATCAAAGACATCTCTTTGATGACGCCCTGCAGGAAGGGTGAAATGTGTTGACGTAATTTCTGGTTTCCATCTTGCTGACGTCACTTCCGCCCTCCGTGGAACGCACACCGATGCCGCGGTGAACCCGGAAGAGTCTATCTGGTTGCACATTATGTACTACATGCGTTAACACTGCAGTGTTCCTGTAAGTAGGCATTTTTATTGGCACAACAAAGCAGGTTTTAAACGTTATAGCACTATGAGCCTTTCTCTTTTGTATCGAGCCTGGTGGAGATTACATTATCCTGAGTTTCTTCTTTGGAGGACCATATCGGGGAGGTGCCTAAGTTCAGACTCTTAACTGCACCAGAATAAGCTGATTATGACCCCCAGACTGCAAAGCTGAGGGTCCATTTGGTCTGGTGAGTAGGGGTGCGAGAGGGGAGTGTGGCACCTTGCATGGCACATCTGTTTTAAGCACTTCATCACTTTCAAGGCAGTGTATAGAGTACCTGAGCACTTTTCATCAAGGATCATATGGAATACTTTAATTTTGAGCACTGGAGCACTTTATGTATGGACTTTTAGATTTATATATGTATAGATAATTGGTTTATATCACTGTTTTGCACATTGTCACTGCTAGCGCTGTTCTGCCACTGGGGCACTTTATGTATGGACTTTAAGATGTATATGTTTAAGACAGAATAATTGGTTTACATTGCTGTTTTGCACATTGTCGCTGCTAGCGCTGTTTTGGTGTGTGTTATAATCTTTTAGGTGGTATTCCCACCTAATGGACAGCAGCAGCAGTTTTGTCACATTATTATTTGAATCAAAAGTTTCATCCTTAGTGCAAGTTTTTTCTGTGTTACATGGACTCAACATGCCTCTCACGAAATAGCTTGGGGTGTCTACTTTCCAAAATGGAGTAATTTGGGGGGTTTTGTGCTATCTTGACATTTCAGGGCCTCTGAAACTGTGATAGTTAGTGAGGAAGTGAAATCACCATTTCCTGGTGCATCGTCATGGCAGCATACACATGGGTTGTGGCTCCGCCCCCACAACATGATAGGACTGGTTAACTATAAATCAAAGACAGACCCGGCTCACAGCATTCTCCTTTTTTTCCTCACCTGATCAGGACTGGAGTCGCGAGGTATCCCTTACCGCTTGTCGCCCCAGCTAAGTTCAGCCTCTCTTGGTTGGAAGTCCTTCCTGTACAGTCTCCAAATGAGCTATATGGTTGGAGCCCCATTCTGGTGGTCTGGGGGGCATATTTCAGCGTCTCCTGGGTGGATGTCCTTCCTGTACAGTCTCTAAATGAGCTATATGGTTGGAACCCTGGGTGGATGTCCTTCCTGTACAGTCTCTAAATGAGCTATATGGTTGGAGCCCGATGCTGGTGGTGCAGGCCTCTCAAAGAAAGCTTTAAACAAGCTTTGATGTAAGTGACAGCGTTTCCCTTTGCTTTCCATATGCTTTTAACTTCTTTTCTCTGTTTTGTGGGCGTTTGCCATTTCTAAGATGGCTGCAGCAGTGCAAGTATACTCGGAGCGTGAGAGGCAGGAAGTGATGCGGTCTCTGTGACCAGTTTCTTGGCTAGAACTTCACCAAGATGATGATTTGGACATGCTCAGGTACTGATCTCACTAATGGCAAAATGTGACAGTTTTAAATGGTTTTATGACATTTTTGGGCAACACATGGTGGAGCTCTTACTCATGCATGCTGGATGCTTATGTGCTCATTGTTTGCAGGTATGTTTTCCCTTTGTATGGTATTCATCTGGACTTTTCCTATCTCTTTCTCAGTGTTGCTCTGGGATCATTGTACTCTTTATGGCATTCACCTGGGCTCTTCCTATCCCCTTCTCAATGCTTGCTCTGGGATCACTGTGTTAGGCTGTTTTTAAATTTAAGTCTGCTGCTTGCTCTGTTTCTATGGGGAACGCTGTCCAGTCAGACCACCCATTGTATTTAAGGTATAGGGATTAGGTAAGTAGTGAAGATCGAGAAAAAGAGAGCCAATATCTATAGTCCTATAAGGACCACAAGATGGAGGGAGCCTTCTAAAGGTCAAGGCAAGTCACCATCTAAAGAACAGACATCCAGGCAATGTTGATTAAGGTCACCATCTTACCCCCTCATTGTCATTTCTCCCCATTTACAAATATCACAAGTTACCAGACCTAATAGGTACTGCATTTGTGGTAGAAAGTCATTGCCTGCCAAGCTAGTATGTCAAATATGCCTGGAACAAGCAGGATACAGCCCTGCAAGGACCTCAAGATGAAGGTAGCCTTCTAAAAG
>BLSH010103639.1:677354-704738 GCA_018402905.1 Glandirana rugosa | reverse complement strand
CGCCAAACCTAGAGGTTAAAGTAACGTCGAACACTGAAGTAAATCGATCAACGACTGGTCGGCGGCGTCAAAATGACGCCGTTCAACCGTACCGACGCGCTTAGCGGCAGTTCCATGCAGTCAGCATGCCCC
Source organism: Glandirana rugosa (assembly GCA_018402905.1). NCBI lineage: Eukaryota > Metazoa > Chordata > Amphibia > Anura > Ranidae > Glandirana > Glandirana rugosa. The sequence goes on along the minus strand of BLSH010103639.1, from coordinate 704,606 downwards.
AAGGTCTGTGCCTAAGCAAGGTCTTGGCTAGTCAGAGGTCCGGGTCCGATTATTAAAGACCGGACCTGGACCACTAGTCAAGACCGCTTACCGTAAGACAGAAGACGGACACATTACATTTGTGTCCGTCTCCTTCACTACAGTAGAGGGTAACACCTCGGGAAAACTCAAGGTCACGCTCTCTGTAGAATTACACGTATATGGTTATGATGTGACTGTGGTCATGTGTAACCGTGCGTTAATCGGGAACCAGTCACGGGACTAGTGAAGGGATTAACTTGGGGGGGGGGGGGTGATCAGGGCACTGACCAAGGGCTAATTGCGTGCCAATGTGTACTGGTGTCAGTGTAGTATTGGTATATGCACATTAAGATGTCTCTCGCACTGGAACTCAAAAGGGCTCCACAATGGGAGATGACATCACTTCCTCTGCCTGTGTTTACATTACACAGGCAGAAGACAGAATGCCATTCGCCAGAACTGATCACCAGGTCCAGGCCAGAAATTATTAGCCTGGGCCTGGAGACTGATCGGTTCTGGAACGAATCCGTGTCTGGAACCCCGTACGACTGACGTACCTTGACGGCGATTCGCGCAGCCATGCCAACTTGCCGCAGTAAAACTGCGGCGGCTGGTCAGCAACTAGCTAAATGAAGTCACAAGCTGCAATGAAATTGGAGATCCAAACCGCACTAATCTGCGGCTTCGAAATTACACTGAGGTAGCACAATTTCAAAGTCTCACTGGCGTGAACCAGGGCTAAAGGAACAACTTGACAGCAGGTGATGACTCATGTTTTTGTGCTACAGAAAAACAAGAGCTGTCATCCCAAATGTTTCAAACATAGTATGAGCACTAGTATTGGTTTCATCTTTCCACACCCTACATTGACAGAAATGATGGACCTGCATATTAGCACGATGTGTATCAAAACACACAGGAGTGCTTAATTTTTTTTTTTTTTTTTTTACTTACCGAGGAGGATGATATAATCCGGATTTGTTCCAGAGCGTCAGACAGGCTGCCTTCAATTTCAAAATCATCTAAAGAGAACAAGTCACCTGCTCTGGACAGATCTTTCTGTTCTAAGACCAACTGAAACAAATGGTGCATGGCTGTTACTCATTCCACAAATTAAAATTTACATCCATGTCAAGAGTTCGTTACAGTCCATTCTTTCAAGGGTTGATTACATTCATTGCTCAGATCTCTCTAGAAAAAATAAAAACATACATATTTGAATTAGCATACCCATTTTTTGTACTTAAATATGGCATACTCTACATTTGGAAAAGGTTAGGCAATGCAGATAAACTTCAAGTAGCATACTGGCAAAGTACTCTCAAGCACAGAGAACTGGGCTGGGAGGCAGGAAAAATATATTGGGCAGGTGGTTGTAATTGGACATACTTCAGCATTTTGACATTGATTTACATTAATCTACAGCATTATCTATCGGTATAAATATTAAACTTGCTGTAGTATATGAAGTTAAACATTCTGGAACAAGCAAAATCATGGTAACTCTATAATTGTACATGCAAAACCAAATTGTATACCGGTATGTATGCACACATTGCAAAACCCAATTTGCGACAAACACAGTTTAAAGTAAAGTAGGGTTTTTTTTCAGGAGGGAACATGGGGTAATGAAGTTTCGGCACCTCCAGTACTGAATGCATGTAATGGCAAGGGGTGCTGAGGTGTGCTCGAGGGTCTATTAATGCCGTCTGCTAGAGGATTTATTGTTGTGGAGGGGGTGGGTATCAGTTGTTGCTGGGAGGGATCTAGTATTGAGGGAGAGGTCTATTCTTATTGGCTGATGTAGGGTCTATTGATGCTGGTTGCTGGAGAATCTATTGTTGCTTGGGGGAGGGTAAATTGTTGCTTGCATGGTTCTACTGTTGAGGAAGGGGTCTATTGTTGTTGGCTGCTGGAGGGTCTACTGATGCTGGCTGCTGGGGGATCTAGTGTTGCTGGGGTATGGGGGTTCAGTTGCTGCTGGGAGGAATCTACTGTTGAGGGACGGGTCTATTGTTGTTGGCTGCTGGAGGGTCTATTGATGCTGTCTGCTGGATGATCTATTGTTGCTGGGGTAGGAGGGATCAATTGTTGCTGGGAGAAATCTACTGTTGAGGAAGTGGTATTTTGTTGTTGGCTACCGTAGGGTCTGTTGATGCTTGCTGCTAGGAAATCTATTGTTGCCGGCGGGGGTCTACTAATGCTGGGGTGGATCTATTTTTTCTTGGGGTACTTTGTTGTGGGGGGTCTATTGTTGCTCGCTGCAGGGGATATATTTTATAACTTATTAACAAATTCCATGCAAATTACTTAGCACCATAAAATGATACTTGGTTCTGTATTCTCTAAAAGGGGTGGTACTGGGAGGTGGATAGGGGGAGGAATCAAGGGACGGTGCTCAGAGGTGGGTAGGCAGTGAAGACAAGGGGAGGCTTGAAAGGGGGAGTTCCTGCACCTATTCTCTGAGAAAAAAAGCCCTTAAATAAAATGTACCTGTACTTATGACAGATTCTAAACTGCCTAAAGAAAACAATTGCAGTGGTGCCTTAAAATGCTCACTTACTGTATTTATTACAATAATAATCCAAGTTACTGTACTTGTGGTAAAAGAATGTGAACCTTTGCTTTCAGTAACTCATGTGCCCCACTTGTTGTAAAGTCTCTCTTTTTTTTTTTTAAATAACAAACATGTTATACTTACCACCTCTGTGAAGCGGTTTTGCACAGAGTGGCCCCAATCCTCCTCTTCTGGGGTCCCTCATCGGCGCTCCTGGCTCCTCCTCTTCTCAAGTGCCCTGTTGGAGAGCCGCACTCCCTTGTCCTGCTGCTGCGTCCATTGACACAGACAGCAGGACTCGGCTTCGTATTGTGTATTCAAAAGTGCAATTACATACAGCGCTAAGAAAAATTGCCTGTTTGGCGTTAAAATTTAAATACGGAACATAATATACAATTATCACAGTACAATAAAGTGCAAATAAAGTGCCATAAAGTGTCCAAGTATATATATATATGTATATCTCTTCTCCTGATAATAGTTCAATCCATGAATTAGTATGATGCAGTCCACAGCTGGGCTAAGCAAATAAGGTGTGACTTCCACCCACATGCAATGTTGACCACCACCAAGGAAGATATAATTAGGTACTCTTACCAGACCTAATCTGGGTAAGCATGTAGCATCATACAACCACAAACGATCTCCTTAACCATAGATCTGTAATTGCATCCCAATTCCTAGAAGGGCTATATCCACCACTACACATATAGCAATAGGACTGTAATGTTTGTCACATACCTTGTGGAGAGCCTGACTTCCGTAGGAGGAGACCTCTCATACAACTCTGGCTTACTGACCACTGGAGTGGAGACAGCAGTCAATGAGCACAGTCAGGAAGGAGTGCCTGGTGGAAGCCATAGAGGCTGACAGGTTACCAGATGCAGGTGAGTGCAGATCTTCACCAGATGCACTGCGGATGATGACAGCTGGGCACTTGGTACAGGGAGGCAACCCTGGATACTGGATACAGCAGACTGGAGCAGGTGAGACAAGCCGGGTCAATACAGGAACATAAGGTAAATCAGACAGTAGGCAGAGAATGGTCAGGTCACAAGCCAATAATACAACAACGGTAAGAATCCGATAAGCAAGATCAGAACAAGCTGGGTCAATTCCAGATAGCAGATTGCAGGTAACACAGAATCACAGGTAAAGCTGCAGATCAGACAGCACTCCAGCCAAGGTCTGACTTCCTTATAAAGGCCCATGTGACGTGTCCTAGGGCCCTCCTGCTCTGATGGATTCTGGGTCCTAGAGTCCTCCTGCTCTGATGGACTCTGGGTCCTAGAGTCCTCCTGCTATTGGTGCCCTGACAGTGCCCCCCCCCCCCTGACGGGCAGCCTCCGGATGCCCAACTGGGCCGGTTTCTCAGGATGAGCATGAAAGAAGACCCTGACCAACCTTCTAGCATGCACATTACTTTCAGGTTCCCAGGATTTATCCTCTGGATGGTAGCCCTTCCATTTGATGAGAAACTGGACCTGATTTCTTCTTTTCCTGCAATCTACAATAGCCTCCACTTCAAATTCTTCATTACCATTGACCAAGACAGGTTCTGGCTGTCTAGACCTACTGTCAGCAAAAGGATCTGGTATTGCAGGTTTCAAAAGTGAGACATGGAATACAGGATGAATATGTAAAGAATCAGGTAAAGAAAGTTCATATGATACCTTGTTGATCCTTTTCTTGACCGGAAATGGACTGATGAACTTGGGTGCCAACTTCTTGGATGGGCAGGATAACCGGAGGTTGGTAGTAGAGAGCCATACCTCGTCATTGGGTTGTAGATTCAGCTCCCCTTTTCTTTTCTTGTCGAATGCCCTTTTATTGTCTGCCTGTGCCTTTGTTATTTCCTCTTGCAGAATCTTGTGGTTCTGGTGCAGGAAATCCACAGTGCTCTGGACTGCTGGGACTGTGGGTTCTGAGATGAAATCCAGCAAAAAAGATGCATGAAAGCCATAATTGGCAAAGAAGGGAGATTGTCCTGTGGCTGAATGGCTGGTGTTGTTATATGCAAATTCTGCCAGTGGCAGCAGAGATACCCAATCGTCCTGAACAAAGGATGTAAAACAACTGTTCGAGGGTTTGATTGGTTCTTTCTGTTTGCCCGTTAGTTTGAGGGTGGTATGCTGATGACAGTGCCAACTCGATCTTCAGGACTCCACATAAAGCTCTCCAAAAACACGAGGTGAACTGTACACCCCGGTCTGGTACAGTGCTGGCAGGAACTCCATGTAACCTTACAATCTCTTTAATAAAGACACGGGCAGTCTCTATGGCGGTTGGGGTTCCTTCAAGGGTACAAAGTGGGTCATCTTTGACAAACGGTCTACAACCACAAAAATTGCTGTGTAATTCTCAGAAGGTGGCAGTTCTACTATGAAGTCCATTGATATCATTTGCCATGGTCTATCAGGAATTGGCAATGGTTTCAGTAGACCCCAGGCCCTGTCTCTTGGCATCTTGCTTCGAACACAAATGGGGCATGTGTTCACATAGTCTTTGCAGAACTCCTCCAACTTAGGCCACCAAAATGTTCGTTGGACTAGTTCCATCCTTTTATGGATACCAAAATGGCCAGCCAAGGGGTGATCATGGAGTAACTTCAAGACCTCCAGCCGTAGTTCGGCTTGAACAAAGATTTTACTCCCTCTCCAAAGTAACCCATCTTTAAAAGTCAAGGTAACTCCAGCAGGACTGGGCAGGTTGGCGGATGTCTGCTTGATTTGTGACAGGAGGTCAGTCTGTAGCAGTAAAAAGTTACCCGATGGTAAGATGGTATCTGGAGTGGCAAGGCTCTTGGGGTCATCATACATGCGGAAGAGGGCGTTTGGCTTGACATTCTTCGATCCTGGTCTGTAGGTTATGTGGAAAGAAAAACGTGAAAAGAACAATGCCCAATGGGCCTGTCGGGGTTTTAGTCGTTTGGCAGCTCTCAAGTACTTCAAGTTCTTATGGTCAGTATATATCAAATCCTTGGTAACTTGTCGTTGAGAAATCACTGCCCCAACTGCTGATTCTGATGCATCTACCTCCAAGACATAGGGTAAAGTTGGATCTAGGTGTCTGAGAATGGGTGCTGAAGTGAAAAGCTTCTTCAGAGTATCAAAGGAGTTCTGTGCTTCAGAGTTCCAGCTGAATCGTAAATGTTGCTTAGTTAATTGCGTGATAGGGGTAATAATTGCAGAGAATCCTTTAATAAATTTCCTGTAGAAATTTGCAAATCCCACAAAACGTTGTACCCCCTTCTTGTCGGTGGGTACAGGCCATTCGAGTATTGCAGAGACCTTCTGTGGATCCAATGCAATTCCTGCTGGTGATATGACCAAGCCCAGAAACTGGATGCTACTTTGCTCAAACTCGCATTTCTCTGGTTTGGCATATAGTCTATGTTGGCAGAGTTGGCCCAGTACCCAGCGAACATGTTCTCGGTGTTGGCTTAGGGACCCAGAAAAAATCAAGATATCGTCCAAATAGACGATTGCAAAAATGTCCAAGAAGTCTCTAAACATGTCATTAATTAAGTGCTGAAACCTGGCGGGGGCATTGCAGAGCCCAAAGGGCATGACCAGATATTCAAAGTGGCCAAACCGTGTCTGGAAAGCTGTCTTGCACTCATCCTCCTTGCGTATGTGGATTAAGTTATAAGCCCCTCTTAAATCCAACTTGGTAAAGATGTTGGCAGTTCTTAATCTCTGGAATAGTTCAGGCATCAGGGGTAGGGGGTAACGGTTCTTGACCGTTATCTTATTTAATTCCCTGTAGTCTACACAGGGCCGTAAGGATTGATCTTTCTTTGTCACAAAAATATTCCTGCCCCTGCTGGTGATGTGGATGGGCGGTTAAAGCCTTTCTCCAAGTTCTCGTTGACATATTCCTTCAATTCCTCCTGTTCCCGTTCAGACAGCGGGAAAATGTGTGCAAAAGTAATCTCAGCCCCAGGGAGGAGCTCGATAGGACAGTCATAAGGGCGGTGGGAGGGTAAGGTATCAGCCCCCTTCTTGCTAAACACATCGAGGAACTCATGGTATGGAGCGGGGACATTTTGTAGCAAACCTTGTTCTGAGTCCAGGCACAGCAGGGTGGCTGGCCCCTCCATGGGTTGAAGGGTGCAATGTCTCTGGCAGTAAGAGAATGCAAACTTGACTTTCCCGGTCGTCCAGTCAATCTGGGGATTGTGTGCCTGTAGCCAGGGCAGGCCCAGAATGACGGGAAAAAGTGGTGAAGAGATGGCATCCAAACTTAGCAGTTCTCTATGCTGGTCAGATGAGACCAGTAGTGGAGTTGTCTCTTGAGTCACTAATCCGGAACTTATGCAGGAACCATCAGCCAGAAAAACAGAAAGTCTGTGCGTCTTAGATTGAAGAGATATGCGTTGCTGGGAGCCGAAACCAAGGTCTATGAAGCAGCTGCAGGCCCCAGAGTCAATAATGGCATTGACTGGGATTGTTCTTCCCGGTAAATGAAAAGAAAGGGGCAAATTAATATGAGAAGCATTCCTGGATAGTGCTGACAGGCTAACTGGCATAGGGGTGGAACACTTACGGTGCTTTGCTGGACAAGTATGAACAAAATGTCCTGGTTCCCCACAGTATAGGCATAAGTTGTTCCGTCGAAGGCGAAGTCGCATGAGGCCCAATTGCATTGATTCAGGTAGGTCAGAAGAAGAATTGGCTGGTGCAGGACTGGCAGGCATGGAGCTAAACGGAGGGGAGAGTGGAGCTCTCGGGGTCATCCATACTGGACGAGCTGGCTGGTAAGATCTTTCCAGACACCGCTCCCGGAGTCGGCGATCGATCTCTATGGACAAAGCAATCAGTCCTTCAAGGGAGTTGGGAATTCCAACCCGAGCCAGTTCATCTTTTAGTCCTTCAGATAGACCCATGTGGAACTGATGACGTAGGACTGCATCATTCCACTGAGTATCTGTGCTCCAGCATCTAAAATCTGCAACATAGTCCTCAACCGATCGATGGCCCTGCTGGAGCATGTGGAGAGCAGACTCTGCCACGGTGGTTCGTTGAGGATCATCATAGAGTGCCGCCATGGCATCAAAGAAGGTGGTCATGGTCTAGACAAGGGTGCAGTTAGTCTCAAGCAACCAATGGGCCCAGGTCTGCGGTTCTCCTTGCAGCAATGAAATGATAAACCCGACCCTTGTGGCCTCCAAGGAGAAAGTCCGGGGTTGCAGAGAAAAGTACAACTGACATGCGTTGCGAAAGGCACAAAACTGGCTGCGGTTCCCAGCAAATTTCTCAGGAGTGGGAACCCAGGGTTCAGGTGGAAGCATTACCACAGGGGGAGAGGACACAGTCTGTGAGGGTTCAGTCCTAGCCGGAGCAGGGGATGCAGCAGTGGATCTTTCTGGACCCAGGGTCCGCACATGTTCCTCCAATCTGGTGTAGTCTGCTTGGAGACTCTGCACCACTTGCGTGAGTGCTGAGAGATGTTGGTAAATCCCCTCCATAGGTGTGGTTCCTCCTGCAGGCTCAGACATGGCTGTCTGATACTGTAATGTTTGTCACGTACCTTGGTGGAGAGCCTGACTTCCGTAGCAGGAGACCTCTCATACAACTCTGGCTTACTGACCACTGGAGTGGAGACAGCAGTCAATGAGCACAGTGGGGTAGGAGTGCCTGGTGTAAGTCGTAGAGGCTGACAGGTTACCATGCAGGTGAGTGCAGATCTTCACCAGATGCACTGCAGATGATGACAGCTGGGCACTTGGTACAGGGAGGCAACCTTGGATACTGGATACAGCAGACTGGAGCAGGTGAGACAAGGATACAGGAACATCAGGTATATCAGACAGTAGGCAGAGAATGGTCAGGTCACAAGCCAATAATACAACAATGGTAAGCAGGCAGAAGAATCCGATAAACAAGGTCAGAACAAGCCGGGTCAATTCCAGATAGCAGATTGCAGGTAACACAGAATCGCAGGTAAAGTCGCAGATCAGACAGCACTCCAGCGTGACTTCCTTATAAAGGCCCATGTGATGTGCTGCTGGAGATGCTGGGTCCTAGGGCCCTCCTGCTCTGACGGATTCTGGGTCCTAGAGTCCTCCTGCTATGATGGACTCTGGGTCCTAGAGTCCTCCTGCTATTGGTGCCCTGACAAGGACAATCCTCCGGATGAGACCTCCAGACCGCTGTGTCACACTAGAGATCCAGGGTAGCTATGTACAAAGATCCTCATATACCTTACATGAGTAAAAGAAGAACAGGCACAGCATGGAATTCCAGCATAAGAACTCTCTGAACAGGCGCAATGGACTGGAGCAGACTCCTTTCACCCAGCACGTTTCGTCTGAAAAGACTTCCACAGGGGTATGAGTCTACTGCTCCCCACTCCCCGGTCATTGGATTTGATTAACAGTAGCGGGAGCCAATGGCTGTGCTGCTATCAATCTATCCAATCAGGATCCAAGACACCAGCTGGAGCTGGTGTGCTCGTCCCCGTCACTGGAAAGACTGGGTTCAGATAAACAAAAAGGGGGGCTCTGGGGGGCTGCTGCATCACAGGAGGTTTTTCGCCTTAATGCATAGAATGTATTAACCACTTAACAACCACCCTATAGTCAAATGACGGCTACAGGGAGGTTGCCTGATTCTGGGAGGACGTTCTATGACATCCTCCCATGAACGAGCTTCCCGTGCGCCCCCTGGGGTGCGCACATGGGAACATCCGTGACCGCCGGGTTACGGATCGCAGTGAATAGCCGCTGTGAGCGGCCTTTTACCACATGATTGCTCCGTCAAATGATTGAGCGATCACATGTAAACAAGCCGGCGGAAGTGTCGGCTTTTCTATCCCCTCCGTGGAGCCGTCGCATCATGGATCGCGGTGAATGGCCGCTGTGAGGGGCCTTTTACCACGTGATTGCTCCGTCAAATGACGAAGCGATCACATGTAAACAAGCCAGCGGAAGTGCTGGCTTTTCTCTCCCCTCTCCACACCGATCGGTGCATTGTGAGAGGAGAGGGGGAGAGAGGACATGCTGCAGCTCTGTGGGGGAAGTGTAGTGCCCACAGCGCTGCTAAGTGACAGGCTGCATCCCCCACCATCCATACAGCCTCACCACCCACCCAGTCATCCTCACCCCATTCATGCTCACCCACCCAGCCATCCTCACCCCATCCGTGCTCACCCACCCAGCCATCCTCACCCCATCCATGCTCACCCATCCATCCATGCTCAGCCACCCATCCTCCCCCATCCATCCATCCATGCTCACCCATCCAGCCATCCTCACCCAGCTATGTTCACCCATCCAGCCATGCATGCTCTAGAATTGATGTATTGGTATATATAAATTATAAAACCTAACCAGCAGAGATGAATGTATTGTAATGTAGAATGGGGTAACACTCGTTACAGCTGTTATGCATGAAAAGGAGGGGAGATTTCCCCTCTGCTAATAATAAGAGTTTAGAAAATCACAGTGCTGGCAGCCCCCTTAAAATCTATTATAAATAATAAAACCTAAAATCATATTCCAAAAAAAGTGCATCATGCCAAACAATATATATATATATATATATATATATATATATATATATATATTGTTTGGCCTGATATACACCAACGTGCTAGTGTAAAGAATCGGATGTTCACACAAAAAAAATGACTAAAAATTAGATTACAATTATTTTTCCCAATTCAATAAAGTGCTGAAGTGCTCATCTAGCAAAGGAAAATCGTGCTTTACAACATTTCATCAAACATAAATATCAAAAATGAGTAATAGTTCGTCTAGATCCAAAAAGTGCTTAGTGCTTCACTTAAAAAATCCAAAGAAAGGTGCTTGGTGCTTCACTTATACGTAAACATGTGCTTCAGTGATAGGAACCACTTCAAACGTGCTCTGTGCCACTCTCCCCTTCTCCTCTCCTACTCACCAGAAAAAGGTGACCCACAGCTTTTCAGTCTGGGGTCTAATAGGCTTTATCTGGTGTTAATGGATGTATAGCAGGGTGATGTTGCCTTTAAGAGCGGGGTTTCCTTCAGGATCATTAGAACCAGTTTCCTTGTTGAAATAGGGCAGACATAGTGTGATATTGTATAGTAAAATTTTATTGCGCAAAAGAGAATAAAAACTTACAGGAAATCCAATAAAAATGAGCGGTCTGTCAGTATTCAAAAGCCAGCCCCGTACTTCCTCATAGATCGCATTCCACAGGCACCGGAAATAACGTCACACGCTCGCCACGGACCGGAAATACGTTAACGCGTTTTGCCCCACCCACAGGGCGTCATCAAGGACATCATTTCCAGTCTGCGAGGCCATGGTTTATATTGAAGACGTCGGCCAATCAGATGTGCGGGTGTGGGAATGTATGTAAATTTCAGGCGTACTAGGCTCCACACATGCCATATCCTTCACCCCCTGAAGTCGGCGGGAGACAAATGTATTGGATAAAACGGGTCACGTGACCAACGTAGTGCTTCCCTGTGCGTGTAGTGGCCTCACACATATCTAAAAAACGCCACTTCCTCCACCCAACAAAGCAGGGATGCCTGGCCATTACCTCTGCCAATTAAAACAATACAACGTGACACATGTAGCGAAAAAAAGTCACATGACCGGCACAATGCTTCTCTAGGGGTTTCCCCTCTAAAGAAGTACTGAGTCATATCTTTATAATTAAAAAAAAAGAAGGACAAAGCTGTGTTGATACTGGAACAGATGCTATCATACAGATATAATTGTATATATAAAAACATTTAAAATAGAAGGGCACAAACCAGAGGAGAGCACCCTGTAAACATCAAGTCAGAATATAATTAAAATTGGAGAGATAAGAGACCATTAAGTATGTATCAAAAATAGGACAAGATATAAAATAATGCTATTAAAGAATTATATATATATGCATTGTAATGTCTCAAAGGAAAAATTGCAAGAATGACAAATAAAAAACTAAACAATTGTACAAAAATGATAATTGTACAAAAAAAAAATAATAGAAAGAAAAATGCATAATAGAAATAAAAATAAAAATATAATAAAAAATATATATGTGAGAAAATTACAAAAACAAAAAAATAATAATAAATGAATGTCATAAAAATAAAAATATTGTAAAGGACACATGAAAAAATGTATGTAAATAGAAGTCGTATTAGAAGATAACACTGAGTGGACCTAAATAAGAATCTCATTCTATAGATGTAGGTCCCACTGTACAACCACCCCAGTGGGTGATGGTAGAACCATAATGAGAGGGGGGGCAGGGGCTATGGTGCATATACTCTCCCTGGAAAGAGGGAAGGCCAAAGTAGTGAGGGGGCCCGTGTTGTCTAGTCTCGAGGCTAGGAACTACCAATTTGATATGAAGCAGTTGATATCTAGTTCTATGTTGAGCCCCTGTGGATACATACTTCCTAATCGGTAGATCCAATAAGTTTCATTCTGGGAGACTGCTTGCTTCAAGTTGGTGCCTCTCCAGTGGGCTTCCATCTTGTCTATCCCACAAATGTAAAGCAATGAGGGGTCCCTATCGTGGACCAGTCGAAAGTGGTTAGATAGGCTGTGATCTCTATAACCCTTACTGATATTGTTGAGATGCTCACGTAATCTCACACTAAGTTTCCTTGTGGTTCTCCCCACATATTGGAGCCCACATCGGCAAGTTAGGAGATAAGTAACATGTGTGCTAGTACATGTGATAAACTTGCTAATCTCGAAAGAGTCCCCATTCACACTTGAGGAGAAGTGAGTTGTTTTCCACTTTCTGAAATGGGAGGTTTTACATATGGCACACCTACCACTACTAATGAAACCCACTTGGTCCAGGAAAGTACAGGTTTTCCTGGGAGGGTTCACTACATTGTGTGCCAGTCTGGTGCGTAGGGTGGGAGGTTTCTTGTAAATGAACTGTGGTTTATGTGGCAGAACTTTTTTCAAATCGTCATCTTTTAGTAATATATGCCAATGTTTTTTTACAATGGCTTCAAACTGTTTATACTGCCTATTGTATCTAGGAATAAAAGCCAAGCCATATTCTTTTTCTTTGTTGTTTTCTTTCTTCTTAAATAAATCCCTTCTACTCATATTCTGTACTTTTGTTTTTGTTTTTGTAAGGTCTTTCAGCTCATATCCTTTTTCCTGAAATCTTTCAATCAACACTTCCACTTGTTTGTCATAATCCTTCACGTCCTGACAATTTCTCCTGATCTTCAACATCTGGCTCTTTGGTGTCGCGTTCAACCAGTTTGGGTGGTGGCAGCTTCCCTTAGGGATATAGCTGTTTCGATCCACTTCCTTAAAATATGTTTTGGTCACCAGTTGATTCCCTTTCTTAACCACATCAGTACTGGGCACGAAAACCCCCTTCCTGTACAGGCCATTTTTCAGCTTTCAGCGCGATCACACTTTGAATGACAATTACTCAGTCATGCAACATTGTACCCATTTGAAATGTGTGTCCCCTTTTTCACACAAATAGAGCTTTCTTTGGTGGTATTTAATCACTAGGGTTTTTTTTATTTTTTGTGCTATAAATAAAAAAATATTGAACATTTTGTGAAAAATTGCCTTTTTCTTTGTTTCTGTCATAAAATTTTGCAAATTAGTAATTTTTCTTTGTAAACTTTGGCCAAAATTTATACTGATACCTATCTTTGGTAAAAATAACCCAAATACGTGTATATTATTTGTTTTTTTGTGTAAGTTATAGAGTCTACAAGCTATGGTGCCAATCATTAAAAATTGATCACACCTGATATACTAGAAAAAAACACCTGATATAGTGATGGCCTATCTCATTTCTTGAGACCCTAACAAGCCAGGAAAGTACAAATACCCCCCCCAAATGACCCCTTTTTGGAAAGTAGGCATTCCAAGTTATTTAGTAAGAGGCATGGTGAATTTTTGAGGCATGGTGAATTTTTTGAAGTTGTAATTTTTTCCCACAATTCTTTGCAAAATGAAGATTTTTTTTTTCTTTTTTTTTTCACAAAATTGTCATTGTAACAGGTTATTACTCACACACAGCATATGCATACCCCAAATTACACCCCAAAACACATTCTACTACTCCTCCTGAGTATGGCGATATCACATGCCTGACACTTTTTCACAGCCTGGCCACATACAGAGGCTCAACATGCAGGGAACACCGTCAGGTATTCTAGGGACATAAATTACACATCTAATGTCATGACAACCTATCACAATTTTGAAGGCCCTGGAGCACCAGGACAATGAAATTGACCCCATCCTGGAAAGAAAACACCCCAATGAATAATCTATGAGGCATAATGAGTCTTTTGAACTGTTCCTTTTTTCCAGTAGTTTTTGGAAAATGTGGGGAAAAAATAAAAAAACAAATTTTTTTTTTACACAAAGTTGTCCATTTATAAGATATTTCCAACCCATAGCATATACATAGCAAAAATGCCACCCCAAAATACATTCTACTACTCCCCCTGAGTATGGCCATACCACATGTGTAAGACTTTTACACAGTCTGGCCACATACAGAGGCCCAACATTGAACTAGCACCTTCAGGCGTTCTACGAGCACAAATTACACATCTCATTTCTCAACCACCTATTACACTTTTGAAGGTCCAGGAGCACCAGGACAATGGAATTGCCCACAAAATGACCCCATTTTGGAAAGCAAACACCCCTACGTATAATCTATGAGGCATAATGAGTCTTTTGAACATGTCATTTTTTTTCCAGTAGTTTTTGGAAAATGTGGGAAAAAATGAAAATGCTTTTATTTTTACACAAAGTTGTCCATTTACAGTCAGGTCCATAAATATTGGGACATTGGCACAATTCTAATCTTTTTGGCTCTATACACCACCACAATGGATTTGAAATGAAAAGAACAAGATGTGCTTTAACTGCAGACTTTCAGCTTTAATGTGAGGGTATTTACATCCAAATCAGGTGAACGGTGTAGGAATTACAACACTTTGTATATGTGCCTCCCACTTTTTAAGGGACCAAAAGTAATGGGACAGATTAACAATCATAAATCAAACTTGCACTTTTTAATACTTGGTTGCAAATCCTTTGCAGCCAATTACAGCCTGAAATCTGGAACGCATACACATCACCAGACGCTGGGTTTCATCCCAGGTGATGCTCTGCCAGGCCTCTACTGCAACTGTCTTCAGTTCCTGCTTGTTCTTGGGGCATTTTCCCTTCAGTTTTGTCTTCAGCAAGTGAAATGCATGCTCAGTTGGATTCAGGTCAGGTGATTGACTTGGCCATTGCATAACATTCCACTTCTTTCCCTTTAAAAACTCTTTGGTTGCTTTCGCAGTATGCTTCGGGTCATTGTCCATCTGCACTGTGAAGCGCCGTCCAATGAGTTCTGAAGAATTTCGCTGAATATGAGCAGATAATATTGCCCGATACACTTCAAAATTTATCCTGCTGCTTTTGTCAGTAGCCACATCATCAATAAATACAAGAGAATCAGTTCAATTGGCAGCCATACATGCCCACACCATGACACTACCACCCCCATGCTTCACTGATGAGGTGGTATGCTTTGGATCATGAGCAGTTCCTTTCCTTCTCCATACTCTTCTCTTCCCATCACTCTGGTACAAGTTGATCTTGGTCTCATCTGTCCATAGGATGTTGTTCCAGAACTGAGAAGGCTTTTTTAGATGTTGTTTGGCAAACTCTAATCTGGCCTTCCTGTTTTTGAGGCTCACCAATGGTTTACATCTTGTGGTGAACCCTCTGTATTCACTCTGGTGAAGTCTTCTCTTGATTGTTGACTTTGACACACATACACCTACCTCCTGGAGAGTGTTCTTCATCTGGCCAACTGTTGTGAAGGGTGTTTTCTTCACCAAGGAAAGAATTTTTCGGTCATCCATCAAAGTTGTTTTCCGTGGTCTTCCGGGTCTTTTGGTGTTGCTGAGCTCACCGGTGCGTTCTTTCTTTTTAAGGATGTTCCAAACAGTTGATTTGGCCACACCTAATGTTTTTGCTATCTCTCTGATTGGTTTGTTTTGTTTTTTCAGCCTAATGATGGCTTGCTTCACTGATATTGACAGCTCTTTGGATCTCATATTGAGAGTTGACAGCAACAGATTCCAAATGCAAATAGCACACTTTAAATGAACTTTGGACCTTTTATCTGCTCCTTGTAAATGGGATAATGAGGGAAGAACACACATCAGGCCATGGAACAGCTGAGCAGCCAATTGTTCCATTACTTTTGGTCCCTTAAAAAGTGGGAGGCACATATACAAACTGTTGTAATTCCTACACCGTTCACCTGATTTGGATGTAAATACCCTCAAGCTGAAAGTCTGCAGTTAAAGCACATCTTGCTCTTTCATTTCAAATCCATTGTGGTGGTGTATAGAGCCAAAAAGATTAGAATTGTGTTGATGTCCCAATATTTATGGACCTGACTGTATATGATATTTCCAACACATAGCATGTACATAGCAAAAATGACACCCCAAAATACATTCTGCTACTCCTCCTGAGTATGGTGATGCCAAATGTGTGAGACTTTTACAGGTGATGTTTACTCATGGGTGTGACGGTCACTGACAGGTGATTGGCGATGGTCACTGATGGGTGACTGGCGGTGGTCACTGATGGGTGATGGGTGACATGCAGTGGTCACTGATGGGTGATGGGTGACTGGCGGTGGTCACTGATAGGTAATGGGTGACTGACGGTGGTCACTGATGGGTGACGGGTCTCTGGTGGTGGTCACTGATGGGTGACTGGTGGTTGTCACTGATGGGTGATTGGTGGTGATCACTGATGGGTGACGGGTGACTAGTGGAGGTCACTGATGGGTGGCTGGCAGTGGTCACTGATGGGTGCCGGGTGTCTTGTGGTGGTCACTGATGGGTGATGGGTGTCTGGTGGTGGTCACTGATGGGTGACTATTGGAGGTCACTGAGGGGTGACGGGTGACTTGCGGTGGTCACTGATGGGTGCCACGTGTCTGGCAGTGGTCACTGGTGGGTGATGGGTGTCTGGCGGTGGTCACTGATGGGTGACGGTGACTGACGGTGGTCACTGATGGGTGATGGGTGACTGGCGGTGGTCACTGATGGGTGACTGGTCACGGTCACTGATGGGTGATGGGTGACTGGCGGTGGTCACTGATGGGTGATGGGTCACAGGCCATGGGTGACTGGCAGTGGTCACTGATGGGTGACGGGCCATGGTCAGTGATGGGTGACAGGTGACAGGCCACGGTCAGTGTTGGGTGACAGGCCACGGTCACTGATGTGTGGCAGTTGACACACCACGGTAACTGATGGGTGACGGGTGACACGCCACGGTCACTGATGGGTGTCGGGTGACAAGCCACGGTAACTGATGGGTGACAGGTGACATGCCACGGTCACTGACGGGTGACGGGTGACGCACCACAGTCACTGATGGGTGACGGGTGACACGCCACGGTCAGTGATTGGTGACAGGCCACGGTCAGTGATGGGTGACAGGCCACAGTCACTGATGGGTGATGTGTGACAGGCTACGGTCACTGACGGGTGACGGGTAACAGGCCACGATCACTGATGGGTGATGGGTGACAGGTGCACTTTATGATGGCAGTATGATGACAGATCCACTTTATGATGACAGGTACACTTTATGATGATAGGTAAACTTTATGGGGGCAGATGGGGTGACTGTTGGGTGACTGGTGCATTGGGGGGGGCAGGGGGGATGTGGCAGGTGTGTGTTTTTGCTTAACAGATCAGTAACTCACTGATCCTAGCTCTTCTCTCCTCACACTGGAAACTGTGTGAGGAGAGAAGAGCTGGTAACAGTGAGTAACCGCTCTATTTACATTACATGTGATCGACTGTGAAGTAGATCACAGCCGATCACAAGGTAACAGCCGCTGGCCAGCATGCGCCGTGCGAATGGGGGAAAGAGCCATTTGTGATGGCTGTTCACCCCCGTCTGTGACGCGGTGTGTCCTGGGGACACGCCGCCACTGTCAGAGCCGGGATGCACGGGCCCGATCGCGTGCAATCCCGGCTTAAAGGGGCGACGTCATATGACGACGTCCCAGAACGAGAGCCATAACCCTCCGCCGTCATTTGACTGTGGGCAGACGGCAAGTGGAGCGCAAGACGGCGATCTATGAGGAAGTACGGCGCTGGCTTTTGAATACTGACAGACCGCTCATTTTTATTGGATTTCCTGTAAGTTTTTATTCTCTTTTGCGCAATACAATTTTACTATACAATATCACACTATGTCTGCCCTATTTCAACGAGGAAACTGGTTCTAATGATGCTGAAGGAAACCCCGCTCTTAAAGGCAACATCACCCTGCTATACATCCATTAACACCAGATAAAGCCTATTAGACCCCAGACTGAAAAGCTGTGGGTCACCTTTTTCTGGTGAGTAGGAGAGGAGAGGGGGAGAGTGGCACAGAGCACGTTTGAAGTGGTTCCTATCACTGAAGCACATGTTTACGTATAAGTGAAGCACCAAGCACCTTTCTTTGGATTTTTTTAAGTGGAGCACTAAGCACTTTTTGGATCTAGACGAACTATTACTCATTTTTGAATGTAATCTAGTTTTTAGTAATTTTTTTGTGTGAAGATCTGATTTTTTTACACTAGCACGTTGGAGTATTTATATATATATATATATATATATATTGTTGGGCCTGATGCACTTGTTTTGGAATATGATTTTAGGTTTTATTATTTATAATAGATTTTAAGGGGGCTGCCAGCGCCATGTATGCTCATCCTCCCATCCATGCTCACCCAGCCATCCATCCATGCTCCCTTAGCCATCCATCCATGCTCACCCAGCCATCCATCCATGCTCACCCACCCAGCCATGCTCACCCAGCCATTCTCACCCATCCATCCATCCATGCTCACCCACCCAGCTGTGCTCACCCAGCCAGCCATCCATCCATGCTCACTCATCCATCCATCCATGCTCACCCAGCCATCTGCCATACTCACCCACCCAGCCATCCATCCATGTTCACCCATCCATCCATCCATGCTCACCCAGCCATCCATCCATGCTCACCCACCTAGCCATGCTCACCCATCCATCCATCCATGCTCATCCACCCAGCGTTGCTCACTCAGCCATCCATCCATGCTCACCCATCCATCCATCCATGCTCACCCAGCCATCCATCCATGCTCACCCACCCAGCCGTGCTCACCCAGCCATCCATCCATGCTCACCCAGCCATCCATCCATGCTCACCCACCCAGCCGTGCTCACCCACCCATCCATGCTCAGTCATCCCCATCCATGCTCATCCATACCCATCTGTGCTCAGTCATCCTCATCCGTGCTCATCCATCCCCATCCGTGCTTATCCATCCCCATCCGTGCTCATCCATCCCCATCCGTGCTCATCCATCCCCATCCATGCTCAGTCATCCTCTTCTGTGCTCGGTCATCCCCATCTGTGCTCATCCATCCTCATTCCTGCTCAGTCATCCCCATCCATGCTCAGTCATCCCATCCGTGCTCATCCATCCCCATCAATGCTCATCCATCCCCATATATGCTTAGTCATCCCCATCCGTGCTCAGTCATCCCCATCCATGCTCATCCATCCCCATCCACGGCTCATCCATCCCCATCCATGGCTCATTTGTGCCTTATTGATGCTCATCCATAGCACATTAGTTCTCATCTGTGACACATATCCATGCCACTACAGTGCCCATCTGTGGCACTACAGTGCCCATCTGTGCTACTGCAGTGCCCATCCATGCCAACACAGTGCCCATCCATGCCACTACACTGCTCATCCGTGCCACTACACTGCCCATCCATGCCACTACAGTGCCTATCCATGCCACCACAGTGCCTCCCTGCATGTTAGGCCTCTGTATGTGGCCAGGCTGTGTAAAAGTCTCACACATGTGGCATCACCATACTCAGGAGTAGTAGAATGTGTTTTGGGGTGTAATTTGTGGTATGCATATGCTGGGTGTGAGAGATAACCTGTTAACATATGACAATTTTGGGGGAAAAAAAAGAAACAAAAAATCTTCCTTTTGCAAAGAATTGTGGGAAAAAATTACAACTTCAAAAAATTCACCATGCCTCTTACTAAATACCTTGGAGTGTCTACTTTCCAAAAAGGGGTAATTTTGGCGATATTTGTACTTTCCTGGCTTGTTAAGGTCTCAAGAAATGAGATAGGCCGTCAGTACATCAGGTGTGATCAATATTCAGTGATTGGCACCATAGCTTGTAGACTCTATAACCTTCACAAAGACCAAATAATATACACAAATTTGTTTGTTTTTTTTACCAAAGATATGTAGCAGTATAAATTTTGGCCAAAATGTATGAAGAAAAATTACTAATTTGCAAAATTTTATAACAGAAACAAAGAAAAAATCATTTTTTTACAACATTTTCGGTATTTTTTAATTATAGAGCAAAAAATAAAAACCCAGCTGTGAATAAATACCACTAAAAGAAAGCTCTATTTGTGTGAAAAAAAGGATGCAAATTTCATATGGGTACAGTGTTGCATGACTGAGTAATTGTCATTCAAAATGTGAGAGTACTGAAAGCTGAAAATTGGTCTGGTTGTTAAGGGGGTTTAAGTGCCCAGTGGTCAAGTAGTTAAGGTGAAAAACCTTGAGGGTTTACAACCCCTTTAACTGCAAATAAATGTTAAACTGTTAGTCCTACACATTGACCTGGGTAAGTTTTATCCAATCTTCCCTTACAGCACAGTTTTATTATGAGCTGCCTGCTTCACACAACATTTCTATAAAATGAAGGTCAGGACTTTGACTTGGCCATTGCAGAATAATAACTTTCTTCTGCTTTAACCATGCTTTAGCAGATTGGCTTGAATTTTTAGCGTCTTTGTCTGCATAACTGACTTTCTCTTCAGCTTCTGTTCATGAACAAATACCCTGAATGTGCTGGTACAATTCTGAATTGACAATTCCATAGCAGCAAGCCATCCTGAACCAGAGGCAAAACAGTTCCAAACCATGATATCACCACCATCATGTCTGGGCTGGGATATGGTTATTATGCTGGAATGCAGCTTTTGCCTATCACCAAATGTAATTCTTCTAATCCAGCTCAAAAATGTATTTTACAAAGAAATTATTGAAAGTTAAGCCAGAAATTGTAATTGTCATATGTCTACAGAATATTGAACATTTTACAAATAGTCTTAAGCAAACTGTAGATAGGGGGCAATATTTTATCTTAGATAGTATTGGCTTTATATCTGCAACCCAGCAGAGAAGACCCTGCTGTCAGAATATAATAGTACAGTGGGAGAGATCCCTGCATCCACATTGCTTGTGTGGATATAGGGATCTAGGTTGACTGGGAAAAAAAACTAAATTTGTATACCCAGCTTTAGTGGCGGGGGCACATCTACACAAACCTTTCCATTTATATTGTGACGTTATGCGAGGCGAGATAGTTGACGGGCGATATTTGTCGCATCGCATGGGTTCACTTGAAGTGGACTAGTGAGACTCTGATCTGGGTTTTGCCAGCCACCATGGCAGAGCTGGTTCCGGCCCAGAGTTTCTGGTCCACCCAAATCCCTCTTCATCTGGGCCTTATCGAGTTCCAAATCAAAATAGGCCTTTTGGGGCTCACCTGTCAGAAAAGGCGCTAGCAGTCCCAACCATTGTCCTTTTGGCCATCCTTTGCGAAGAGCGACTCGTTCAAAAGTCATGAGGTATGCCTCCACATCGTCTGCAGGTGGCATCTTCTGCAGGTGGTAAGAGGCGCGTACCAATTTTGGTTCCACTCCGACGGGAGGTGCGGGCCCCTTCTTTAACTCCAGCAGGGCCTCCGCAAACTATCAGTTCATCTCCGATTGTGCTGCGATAGCCTGGCAACTTTCCTTCCGCTGAGCTGCAGCAGCCTGTTAGACCTGGAGGTTGGTATCCTGCTCAGCTGCCATGGCCTGCTGAGTTGCCTCCTGCTGAGCCACCTGTTGTGCTGCAGTGGCCTCTGCGACCTGGTGATTGGTTTTCAACTGAGCTGCATTGGCTTTCAGCAGGGCCTTCAACATTTCCTCCATCTTAGAAAGTTGCCCGCTGAACTCCACCACGTGTGGGGGATTAGCTCGTGTGGATCACCTTTCCTGGGATGAAGGCAGCTTGAAGGCAAACTTTCTTAAAATTTGGCAAGTTGCCAGTTTTATTTGGTAAAAGGTTGCAAGTAATAAAACAAACAAGATAGCAAATCAAAACCTTGCCATCCGCTGCTAAATTACTACAGAGCAGGATACCTCTCTATACAATGTCAGGCTTGTTCCTGACACCTCCAAACAAAACAAATGCAAACCTTTTCTTTTGCAGTCCTTAGAGCAACCAAGTCTCAAGGTGTAGCTCTCTCAGTGTAGTTCTACTGAGTCCCAGGCCAGAGCACAATCGAGATCTCTTCCTGGTCATTTAAAGCAGGTGAAGAGGGATTTGGGTGGACCAGAAACTCTGGTGGCTGGTAAAACCCGGGTCGGACTCTCACTAGTCCACTCCAAGTGAACGCATGTGAGGCGTCAAATATCGCCCATCGACTATCTCGCCTTGCATAACGTTGCAATATCCAGTTAGGTAGGACACATACATATTTTTCGTAAGTCCTAGTGATGTATAGCTCCATAAGCACTGTCAAAAACACACACACAAATAATGCACAACCCACTGAACATTTTTGTAATTTACCCAATTCAAACTACATAGGGTGTCCCTAGTACAGGACAGGAGTTCAGGGTTTTCAGGCTTTACTTTGTGCATGCTTGCTTATGATATGTAATTCATATGTGATTCATTAGCTAGTACTATTTGAATTAGTATGACAACCTTGGAGCTTGTAAATTTAAAAAACAATCTGCAAGGGCAGCAATAGGAATTAGATAACACAAAATATGGCAGTTACAGTATAAACACTCCACCTACCCATCAAAGCTTTAGGCCCACTTTAGACCCATGAGTTGCAGCAACATGTAATAAAAATTATAATGCATGGTCCTTTATTTGCTGTGGTGCCATTCATTTAAAAGTGTAGAGGTACAGTATGTGCATGGCCTGCATTGTGGTGTGCTGCAAAAAATGCTGTAGGTCTGGTTTTTGGTCCTTTGCCATGTGTTGCCAGCACAATCAAAATACATAGGCGGCATATGTCAATGTGTAAAATACAGCATGTTAAGTCAATGCTGTAAATACTATAGAAAGAACTTCTATACCATTATTATCCAATGCACACTCCTGCAATCCAACAAGAAAGACTGCATTATGCATTTTACAAATTATATTTCAGGAAGATTAATGTTTAATTTAAGAGTGCGCTTTGTGCATACTCTGGATTTAGGAAAAAAACATTAACAACTGTTATATGAGTTAATCTGTAATCTGTTTAAATTATTGAAATACTTTCAATGAAAAATGGTCCTGTGGGACATTAAAATATTCAGAAGTGATCAGTCTTATACTCAGTAAAGCCGATAGACTCTGAGTAAGATTTACAAGTCTACAAAAAGGTATCCGTCTTCTACTCAGTAAAGCCAATTGACTCTGAGAAAGATTTACAAGTTTACAAAAAGGTATCATCCACGTTGCATATTTGTTAGCAGAAACATGTAAACAGATCTGCAATTTGCAGCTTTAAAACAAATCAATAAAAATTATATGCTTTGCAGACAAATCACAGTATGCAGATTATATGCTTGGGTATACAGTTAACACATGATACCATGCACAAATCTCATGAAAATATTTATGTAAACCAGCAACTATAGATACTGTATATGAGTGCTGTAATGTCTGGCACATGTTTTATAAATTGCTAGTTCCTTTGCTGTTATGCTCATCCTATGGCTTCACTATGTAACACAACAATGAACTAAAGCAAGCATGTGTAGCCATCCTGCCATATGCAGGAAAAACTCCTAAGTTTAGTCTGATTTGTAGTCTTTTGCTCAGTTGCCCCTAAGGGCAGTCTAGCTGTCAGTTCTATCTTCTGCCACTAATTGTCACTGCCATTTCTGACACTAGTAGGGAAATTAACCGTAAGGCTGAATTATAAATATGTATGTATGAATATCTGTCTAGCCAATCACTAGACATTTCCTGTGCCGGCGGTGCATGCTGGGTAGGGTATAAATATCAGAGGTCAACTGTTCCTCCTGGGCTCTGACCTGGGATGAGTGTGTGTGATGAAGCTGCTCTTTTAGGTCTGCCTGCCTGAAGAGGCCTATCTAGAAGAGATACTAGGTTTGCCTTCCTGGGGTAGCCTGTAAGGAAAAAAATTTAAAGTTGCTCCTGAGGAGCATAGACCAGAATGGGAGTCCAAGGTAATACTGGTAGATTCTCCTAAAGGACATCTCCTGAAATCACTAGTGATGATTATGGAAAGGAGCACTGGAGTGTCAGTATTGAATATGGAAGAGTTCCTTCTGTATGTGACTATATTGTGCTGGAGATGTTCCTGATAGTGAATAATAAACAGGTTTTCTGTATTTATCTAAAAGTCACTGGTGCCCTTCATTTTTTACATTTTTTCACAATCAAAGAAAGGATTCCTCCTTGGGAACCAACTACTGACTGTCAAATCTCTGCATGCTCCAGGCAGCACCATGCTTCCAGGGAGGTGGGTGAAAAGGATCTACACATGCAACTGGAAAGGCCTCATACTCAATGGGGCTCTTCTAAAAACATTTTCCCTGGCTGGAGAAAAGCAGCTGCAAAGATGCTCATAAGCTGCATTTTTCCAAGCACGTTTAGGTGCATCAAGTGCTTGGGCATCTATTCATTTGATTGGTCAGAATATTAATTCATTCTGGCCTTTGAAATGAAAAAAAAAACACTGAAGCACTAAAAGTGTCTAACGTTAACATGTGTTTAGATGGGCATTTTTTCATGCTCAAAAGCTTCTCTCTTGAACACACAAGTGATGTTTTTTTCTGCCTCTAAATTCCCCTGCCTCTAAACTCCTATAGTGTACATCGACACATGCAGTGAGGGAAAAAAGAATTTGATCACTTGCTGATTTTGTACGTGTTTGCCCACTGACAAAGAAATGATCAATGCAGTGCTCGTGAAAGGGTGCAATGGGTTTATTATACAAACAAGGTTAAAACAGCAAGGAACAAGCACATGACATGCCTTTAGCACTATTTGGAAATCTCATGTGCATGAATGCAGAGCTTCAGTAAGCTAAAATAAGATCACAGCTTCCTGGTCTTTAATGTCACACTCAGTATTGGGTGTGTCATTGTGTCTGAAAGCCCTGCCGGGAGCATTTTGAAACAACAAGTGAAGATGTCAGTGTCCGGAGTCTATACCTCTCATAATACAAGAAAGGACTTTGCTTTGGAAACCGCAGCTTGGCATTGATCTACCAAATCCCCCAAATCCTTCTCCACCATTGATTATCCCAGTTGTACTCCACCTAGTATGTATGATGTATGCAGAGGCGTAACTAGAACCTTCAGGGCCCCGGTGCAAGAAATTATGAAGGGCCCCCTGACCCCTGGCCAGGGCCCTTCCCTCTTCCCACTGATGCTGGGGCCTTTTACTCCTATTGTGGGTCCCTTTATTACGGTACTGCAGTGGGGCCCTTTCACAAGTTCTGCAGCAGGCCCCAGGGGGACCAGGGAAGCACACAGGGGCCCTGGGAACAGCAGAAGACAATTAAACTGGATAGAGGAAAATGGAGGAGATTGGGTCCTCTAAATGCCGCCCCCACCATCCCTCCTATTCAGGTGTACAAGGGAGGCACATGGGCCCCCTGGACCATGGGGCCCGGTTGCAATTGCAACCCCTGCAACCCCTATCGTTACGCCCCTGGATGTATGCATATTCTTAGCCCCTAAGTACATAACTTTACATTTATCAACATTAAACCTCATTTGCCACATAGTTGACCAATTAAACAGTGAATAGAGGTCAGCTTGTAAGTTGGAGACATCTTGTAAGGACGTTAGTCCACTGCATAGCTTGGTGTCATCTGCAAAGACTGAAATGGTACTTTTAATCCCAGACCCTATATCATTTATAAACATATTAAAAAGTAAGGGTCCCAAAACTAAACCTTGGGGTACACCACTGATAACTGTAAACCATTCAGAGAAAGAATCATTAACTACTACTGAATTCAGTCTTTTAGCCAGTTTTCTATCAATTTACAAACTGATTTTCCAGACCTGTAGACAGTGGATGTAAACCCTCCATATACCCAGTGAAGTGAATAGCCTCAGAGGATACACAAAGATGACACAAACCATATAAGTCTTATATGTATATCTTCTGTTTTCACTTTGATATACTCTTTAGAAAATGCACATTTTCCACTTCCTCATTCCAATCTAGGAGGGGTTCATAGCTAGACGATATGAGACACTGTGAGAAAGCTGATTGGAGGAAAGGCACACACCCCTTCCCACACATGCAGAGCCGTGCCTATGTTTTGTTAACCACTTCAGCCCCGGAAGGATTTCCCACTTTAGGACCAGAGCCCTTTTTGCGATTCGGCGCTGAGTCGCTTTAACTGACAATTGCGCGGTCGTGCGACGTTGTATCCAAACGAAATTTGCGTCCTTTTTTTCCCACAAATAGAGCTTTCTTTTGGTGGTATTTGATCATCGCTGCGTCATTTCTGATCGCCGCTATAAACAAAAGAAGAGCGACAATTTTGCAAAAAAAACCAAATTTCTTACTTTTTGCTAAAATACAAATCCCAAAAAAAATACAAAAAAACATTTTTTTTTCACCGTTTTTGGCCGATTTATATTCTTCCTCATATTTGCGATAAAAAAATCGCAATCTGCGTTTATTGATTGGTTTGCGCAAAAGTGGCCGCGTTTACGGATGATGAGAATTCATTTTTGGGGTTTTTATTTTTTTTATTTTTTATTAGTAATGGCGGCGATCTGCAATTTTTAGCGGTACTGCGATATTGGGGAGGACATGTCAGGCCATTTTGACACTTTTTTGGGACCATTGGCATTTATACAGCGATCAGTGCTATAAAAATGCACTGATTACTGTGTAAATGCCATTGGCAGTGAAGGGGTTAACCTGCAGGGGGCGCTCTAAGGGTTAACTGTCTTCTAACTGTGGGGGGACTGTCCTAGCAGGGGAAGGGAAGCGATCACAGCTTCCGTGTAGAGGAAGGCTGTGATCACAGCCCTTCCCCCTCTCACAGAACGGAGGTCCGTGTTTACTGGACCTCCGTTCTCTCACTCCGGGGGGGGCATCGCGGGTAGCCGGCGGCAATCGAAGCCGCTGCACCTGCTCCCTGGCCCTCCCCTACACAGTGAGCGTGCGGGCGCGCCTCCGGCGGCGCACGCGCGCTCACAGTGCGCGATCTTGCAGCCGCCGTCAGATGACGGCGATTTGCGATATCGCACCACTTTGTCGCCGTCAACCTGCAGTTGGTGGTCGGCAAGTGGTTAAGCAGCCTGCTAATCTATTTTTAGCAACCTCCTTGGACTCTAAAATTCTCTGTCCCGACTAACAGAAGGAGTGAGAATTTATCAGGCTGATAACAGAGCTACTGAGGAAGAGACAGCTATGGGACATAGCTCTTTGAAGAAAGATAACAAAACACTACAGACAGATATCCAGCCGTTCGCCAATTTCACCTGCATTTGGGCTAAGTACTTTAAACTCGACCCGTATAGACAGACATCACAAAACAATAGAAAGAAGTTTCTCGAT
>BLSH010103639.1:575183-585761 GCA_018402905.1 Glandirana rugosa | reverse complement strand
GACAACCAGGGGACCCTGACCACGATGTTGGAGGATTCAGCGGTTAAGTGCCTGCGAAACGTCCTCGGGGAGGTGAGAGACGCCTAGAGACCTGTTTACACAATCCTGTTTAGGGGCTCCTGCAAAGCGTCCGTGAATTGGCGACTTAGGAGGTTGTAGCACCAGTCCCAGGGGACCAACAGGGGCGGGGGTTTTACTCCCATATTTTCATGGTAGTAAAGCCCTCAGGAAAATTCCGACTGATTATAAATCTTCGGAAGCTAAACAAGCACTTGAGGTACAAGAAGTTCCGGATGGAAAGTATCTACACGGTCAGAAGACACCTCTGGGAGGGGGTTTTCATGATCACGTTGGATCTGAAGGATGCCTACCTTCATGTCCCAATTGCCTCGAAACATCAGAAATTCCTGCGCTTCGCAATCAGGACGAAGCAGGGCGTTCAGCACTGGCAATTCAGGGCCCTTCCTTTTGGGCTGGCTTCCAGTCCAAGGATCTTCACGAAGGTCCTGGCCGAGGTGGTATCGTATCTCCACCTCCAAGGAATTGCCCTGATTCCATACTTGGACGACATGCTGGTTTACAACTCATCCCTGGAGCGGGTGTTGTCGGACTGGGACAGAGTGATTTCCACCCTGGAAAACCTTGGATGGATGATCAGCTGGGAGAAATCCTTCCTAGAACCTTCAGACGAAGGGTTTTTTGGGCTACCAGGTGGATTCGGTAGCACAGAAAATGTTTCTCCCCCGAGAAAAGGTAGCAAAGGTTCAGGAAGCAGTGTCGGCCTTGTGCGACGCCAAGCTGGTGTCACTGAGGGCTATTATGAGGGTCCTGGGCCTCATGACATCGTGTATTCCAGCGGTACCTTGGGCCCAGCTACACTCTCGAGATCTCCAGAGACTCCTGCTTACCAGTTGGGACAGGAAGGAGTCGTCTTTGGAAGGAAAAGTGTCCCTCCCGGGGAACGTGAGGGAAACACTGGGTTGGTGGCTCAGTCCAGGGTGGGGGTCAAAAGGCCGCCGTTGGACCCAACAAAAGCCTTTAAGCGTCACCACCGACGCGAGCGCTTGGGGGTGGGGGGCCCACCTGGAAGACCTTTGAGCCCAGGGATCCTGGGATCGGGATCAGAGCAGGGCCTCATCCAACTTCAGGGAGCTCCTGGCAGTCGGAGAAGCACTGAAGGTATTCGGGGATCGGATTCAGGACAGGGAGGTTCAGGTATTCTCGGACAACGTTGTTGCAGTAGCCTACCTGAAACACCAAGGAGGGACCAAGTCCCGAAGGCTAGCCAGGCTGGCACAGGAGATCCTAGAGTGGGCAGAGAAGAGGATTCCCTCAATCTCTGCGGTCCACATAAGGGGGGATCTCAATGTGGAAGCGGACATTTTGAGCAGACGATCCGTTCACCAAGGAGAATGGGAATTATGCGAGGAAGTCTTTACTCTGATAAAGCAGCAGTTCGGTGAGCCAGAAGTGGACCTCTTTGCCTCCAGGGAGAACAGGAAGGTTCCAAAATTCTTTTCTCTCACCAAAGAGTCAGAATCAGGAGGGGTAGATGCTCTAGCTCACAGATGGGACTTCGGACTGGCATATGCTTTCCCTCCTCTTGCTCTCATCCCCAGAGTACTGCAGAAACTTAGCCGGACAGGGATGCGTCTCATTCTTATCGCTCCCTTGTGGCCAAGGAGGGCATGGTTTCCCACTCTGAAGAGGTGGTCAGTGGCCCCGCCGTTTCATCTACCTCTCGGGCAGGATCTCCTCCGCCTGGGCCCGGTACGTCATCCTGATCCAGGGTTCCTGGCCCTGACGGCCTGGTGCTTGAGAGGGAGCTCCTTAGGGGAAAAGGTTGCTCAGAGAAGGTAATTGATACCCTCTTGTTGAGCAGTAAGCCGGTCACCAGGCCCTTTTACGCCAAGTTCTGAGGGGTCTTTTCTCGTTGGTGTGCGGCAAGAAAAGTACCAGGACAAGCGACCCCATCCGTTTCTGGATTCTCTCCAGGATGGGGTGGATTTGGGTCTAGCAGTCAAGACCTTCAGGGTACAGGTGGCGGCCCCATCAGTATTTTTAGATAGGAAGCTAGCCGTGGACCCTCTCATAAAAAGATTTTTGTTAGCCAGGGAGAGGGTGACCCCGGTAAAGTTAAAACGTTTTCCACCATTCCACTTATTCTTGGTTCTGGATGCCCTGACCAGGGAGCCATTTGAGCCGGTAGCTCAGATGACCTTTAAGTTTCTTTCTTTGAAAATGGCTTTCCTTTTGGCAATTATGTCATCCAGAAGGATAGGAGACTTACAGGCTCTGACAGTTAAAGAGCCTTTTTTGTTGATTTTGGAGGACAGGGTTGTACTCGGGCAGGACCCCCTATACCTCACTAAGGTGGCTTCACAGTTTCATAGGAACCAGGAGATTGTTCTCCCCTCATTTTGCACAGCCCCTCGGAATGAGAGAGAGGCTAGCTTTCATACGTTAGATGTTGTCTATTAGTTTACTTGGACTGGGTCAAAGGGTTTAGAAGGTCTAACCATTTGTTGTTTAATTTCTGGGGCCAGAAGAAGGGTCTCCAGGCATCTAAGTCGACTGTGACAAGATGGATAAGGCAGGCAATTTTAGTAGCTTATGAGCCGGCTGGTAAACCGGCCCCTGCTCGATTGAAAGCTCATTCCACTAGGTCTCTG
Source organism: Glandirana rugosa (assembly GCA_018402905.1). Taxonomy (NCBI): domain Eukaryota; kingdom Metazoa; phylum Chordata; class Amphibia; order Anura; family Ranidae; genus Glandirana; species Glandirana rugosa. The sequence goes on along the minus strand of BLSH010103639.1, from coordinate 583,089 downwards.
GCGACCTCCTGGGCTGAAAAGGCGGGCGCTTCGATTGACCAGATCTGTAAAGCGGCCACGTGGACAAGCCAGAACACATTCCTGAGGCACTACAGGATTGAGTTGTTGTCACCTCAGGACCTGGCGTTTGGGAGAAAAGTCCTGCAGGCAGTGGTCCCGCCCTAAAGGTATGCCAGAGCTCCTTGCTCATCATCTCAGCTGTGCCGTCCTGGAAGAATGACTTGAGAAAATTACAGCTACACTTACCGGTAACAGTGTTTCTGGGAATTCTTCCAGGACGGCAGGCCTGCTTCCCACCCGTTTTTATGTGTTGGTGTTGTCTGTTGGCACAGAGGGATACACTCGTGCACTGGTGTGGGTTAATACTTTGTCTCAACTGAGGGGCAGAGGGAGGGTGGGGCCTTTTAAACTCTGTTCTTGATTGTGTTTCCTGTTCAGGTGAGATCAGTCATCTCTCTCATCTGTGCCGTCCTGGAAGAATTCCCAGAAACACCGTTACTGGTAAGTGTAACTGGAATTTTTTTTCTCAAGCTATCTGATGAAGACTGCTATCAAGAAGCCGGCTGGGGCATAGAGGATATCCAGAATCCTGAACTGTCCCCAGCGCGGCCGACCGATGCGAGCTACCCTTAGCCGTGGCATGGTCCGCCGCATCGTGCCCGTTCCGTGCGGGTGGCCAGTGGGTGATCCCCATTTGCGCCCAGTGACCGAACCTTGTTCCCATCCAGGGGCCTGTGGCATCCCTCTCCGGCAGTGGGAGGAAGGTCTGCAACTGGGTGGCTACCCGCTAAGCCCGTCGGATTGGTGAGTGACCCCCCTCTTCCCCCCCCCCTGGGGGGGGCTGGGCGATTGTTAGCGGTCTGGGCCGGCCGGTGGAGGGTCTTTTCTAGGGCTCAGGTCTCCCCTGGGTGTCCTCCCCGCGCCTTAGAAGGCGCGGCGATCCGTCGCAATTTTACTGCGGATCGCCGCCATTTTGCCATAGCGACGGCCATTTTGTTGGTGTTTTTGGCCTCTAGTTTCGAACCGCGGCCATTTTGCCGTAGTTGCGGCCTGTATTACACGCTTTTGGCCTCTTGTGACCGTTCGCCAGCCATTTTGGATGTGCCTGGGAAGAAAAACGTGCGATTTTAGCCGATGCTTCCTCTTTCAACCTGGGACAGCGTGGATGGCACAGGCGGCGCAGGCTCTGACTGGCGGTCACTAGCACTCCTACTGGGACGCAGCGCTTTGAGAGGCAACAAACCGTAAGTATAGCTGGGCTCTCCCTGGGGTGCTGGTAGCGGTGGGTGCAGTCGTCCTGGGTTTTGCCCATGGTTGATCGGTGGGGCTGCATTGTGGGGGTGTCTGCCTTTTCTGCTTGTCAATGTACAGGGGCGCAATGGCGGCTGAACCTACGGGTCCTTCCAAGGAGGAGCCAGCGGAAGCGCAACCTGCGCTAGGGACTCTGGTGTCCCTGGACCAGTTAAGATCCGTATTTGGGGAATTTTTTCCCCGGGAGGTGCCGAGCCATGCTACGGGGGCCCCTAAAAAATGTCCACCCCCTCTCCCTTCATCAGGGGAAGGGTCTGAGCTGGAAGTGGCCTTTGTGGTCACGGGGACCCCCGTGGAGCTCTCAGAGGGTGAGCTGGGGCTCTCGGACGGTGAGGAAGACCAGGGGGCCTCGGTTGCACGCGAGAAGGCGCTGGTGGCTGCACTGATCACTGATATTCGTGCGTCTTTGCAACTGGACCAAGCAGGGGAGCCGCAGGAGACTGCATACGTTTGCGGGTCTGCCAGGCCACCCAGGTCCCCTAAGGCTTACCCTTATGATCAATTTTTTTGACCATTTGGTCTATAAGGAATGGCAGCGTCCGCAGAATTCCTTCGCCCTGCCCAAACGTTTCGCTATACGCTACCCGTTTGAGGATAGTTTTGTGAAGAAGTGGGCATCCCCCGGACTGGACCCTCCGGTGGCTCGCCTGAATAAGGCAACAACCATTCCCTTGGAGGGGTCCCCCTCCTTTAAGGATCCGGCCGATAGGCGTACGGAGGCGGTGTCCAAAGCACTTTTCTTGTTGGCAGGATCAGCCATGAGACCGGCTCTGGCGTCAGCTATGGCGGCGCAATCTCTTACCGAATGTGCGACTGAGTTGCAAAACGAGTTGAGCGGCGGGAGGCCGCTTGAGGCGTCGCAGCGAGCAGACCATCTCATAGAGGGTCTTCGGTACCTGTGTGACGCAGCTCTGGACCTGCTTCCCATGTTGTCTAAAATGTTTGTTTTCGCAGTCATTATCAAACGGGTGCTTTGGTTACGCTCTTGGCTGGGTGACCATGCTTCTAAGAAGGGTCTCACGGATCTCCCCTTTCAGGGCGGTCGGGTCTCTTTAGGGTGCAGTTGGATGAAATCATTAAGGATTTCACTGGGGGGAAGAGTACTTTTCCCGGAGCCCAGGTGGCGGGAGTTCCGCCGTAAGCAGGGTCCAGCCCCTCCGGGTCAGAAGAGGTTTTTTCGTGCGCCCAGTGCAGCAGGCAAGGGTTCAAGGCCAGGCAAGGCTGCCTTGGGGCCAGGTAAACGACCCTGGCAGTGCAAGAGCGAAAAGGCAGAGGATAAGTCGTCCTCCGCATGATGGGCTGCCCCCGGCCGGCTTCTGGGGTTCGCAGACAGGTGGACTGCCCGCATTTCCGACCGGTGGGTGCAGGAAGAAGTGTCCTCCGGGTACAGGATAGAGTTCAGCACTCTACCCCCAGACAGGTTCTTCCCATCGAACTTGAGAGTCCCTCAGGGGCGTCGAGAGGCTCTCCTAGGGGCTGTTCAGGCGCTCTCCGAACAGGGGGTGATTGTGCCAGTACCTCCGTTGGAAAGGTTCCGCGGCTTCTATTCAAACCTATTTGTGGTGCTCAAAAAGGGGGGGGGGGGGTCAGGTCAGTTCTGGACCTAAAAGCGCTAAACCACTTTGTGAAAGTGCGAAAATTCAGAATGGAATCTGTCCGTTCGGTCGTGGCCGCCCTGCACCAAGGGGACTTCATGGCGTCTCTGGATATCAGGGACGCTTATCTCCACGTTCCCATTTGTCTCTGGCACCAGCGCTTCCTGCGCTTTGCAGTGGGAGATCTTCATTACCAATTTGTGGCACTTCCCTTCGGTCTGGCCTCGGCTCTTCAGGTGTTCACCAAGCTGGTGGCCCCGGTGCTGGAGCTGTTGAGGCAGAGAGGCATCGCGCTGGTAGCTTACCTCAACGACTTACTCCTGAGAGCGGAGTCTGCTTCGGCTCTGGAGGAGAATGTGGCTATCACCATGGCCTCATTGAAAGACTTCGGCTGGTTGATCAACCTGCAGAAGTCGTCGTTGACCCCGTCCTGTCTCCTGGAATATCTGGATCTGATTCTGGACACAGAGCAGGCAAAGGTGTTCTTGCCTCCGGCCAAGTTACTGACACTGCAAGCAGCGGTGTGAACCCTGCTGTCACGCCAGTGGTCCTCATTACGGTTCTGTATGCGGGTGTTGGGGCTCATGGTCTCGGCCTTCGAGGCGATACCTTATGCCCAGAGTCACACTCGGCTCCTACAGCGAGCGATTCTGTCACGGTGGGACAAGCCTCCGCTGTCCCTGGACCAGCTGATCAGATTGGATCATCAGACCAAAGGATCATTGGCCTGGTGGCTTCGGGCCCCGGCCCTAACGTTGGGGAAGTCTTTCCTCCCTCTGAATTGGTCGATAGGTGGCTGGCGTCCGTCGTGACTATCGGGCTGGGGAGGGGTCCTGGGGCAATTTCCTGCTCAGGGCCATTGGTCAGCGCAGGAATCCCGCCTTCCGATCAATGTACTGCAGTTGAGGGCAATCAGGCTCTGCCTCTCCCACTGGACGGTAAGGCTGCGCGGCCTCCCGGTTCGGGTTCAGTCGAACAATGCCACGTCTGTCGTACGTGAACCATCAGGGCGGAACAAGGAGCTCGGCGGCGGTGACCCATGCGTATATTGTTCGGGCAAAGTCCACCCTTTTCCAGTCACGGCGCATTCCACCAGGGCAGTTAGCACTTCCTGGGCTTTCAGACACCAGGCTTCGGTGTCACTAGTGTGCAAGGCGGCAACTTGGGCCTCGGTGCACACGTTTACTAAGTTTTACAAAGTTGATATTTCAGCATCTGCGGATGCTGCCTTTGGCTGCAAAGTTTTGCAGGTGGTGGTGTAGGTGCGGCTGTTGCCACCTGAGAGGACTCTGGGTACAGTTGTTATTGTTTACCCACCCCTCTTGCCTGACACAGCTTTGGGACATCCCACTTGTCAAAGATGGGCTGCGTCTGTCAGTGAACGTAAGAGAAAAAGTTCACTGACAGACGCAGCACCCACCCCTCTGTGTTGCGTTTGTTGTCAGTTGTTATGAACTGATATGCTATGCACAGCAGGGGGGGGTTATATGTGAGAGAGAGGACGGCCCCCTGGGTGGGGTCAGCTTGCTTTCTTTCTATTTGCCTAGGTCTACTCCTGGTAGGTTGTGCATATAACCCACTTGTCAAAGAAGGGCTGCGTCTGTCAGTGAACTCCAGAGAAAAGGATTTTACGGTAAGTTTTAATAAAATCGCTTTATCCCTGGCCTAGGCTATAGGAAGATTGCTAAGACCCTGAAAGTGAGCTGCAGCAGGGTGACCAAGACCATACAGCAGTTTAACAGTGCAGTTTCCACTCAAAACAGGCCTTGCCATGGTCAACCAAGAAGTTGAGTGCACATGCTCAGCTTCATATCCAGAGTTTGTCTTTGGGTCAGCCTGTCAGTGCTCAGACCATATGCCGCACACTGTATCAAATTGGTCTGCATGGCTATCATCTCATAAGGAAGCCTTTTCTAAAGATGATGCACAAGAAAGCCCTCAAACCGTTTGCTAAAGACAAGCAGACTAAGGACATGGATTACTGAAGCCACGTTCTGTGGTCTGATGAGACCAAGATAAATGATTTGGTTCAGATGGTATCAAGCGTGTGTGACGGCAACCAGGTGAGGAGTACAAAGACAAGTTTGTCTTGCTTACAGTCAAGCATGATGGTGGGAGTGTCATGGTCTGGGGCTGCATGAGTGGTGCCGGTACTGGGGAGCTACAGTTCATTGAGGGAACCATGAATGCCAACATGTACTGTGGCATACTGAAGCAGAGCATGATCCCCCCCCCCCCCCCCCCCACCTTCGGAGACTGGGCCACAGGGCAGTATTCCAACATAACGACCCCAAACACACCTCTAAGACTACCACTGCCTTGCTAAAGAAGCTGAGGGTAAAGGTGATGGACTGGCCAAGCATGTCTCCTGACCTAAACCCTATTGAGCATCCTGTGGGGCATCCTCAAACGAAAGGTGAAGGAGTACAGGGTCTCTAACATCCACCAGCTCCGTGATGTCGTTATGGAGGACTCCAGTGGCAACCTGTGAAGCTCTGGTGAACTCCATGCCTAAGAGGGTTAAGGCAGTGCTGGAAAATAATGGAGGCCACACAAAATATTGACACTTGGGGCCCAATTTGGACATTTTCTCTTAGGGGTGTACTCACTTTTGTTGGCAGAGTTTTGTGTGTTGAGTTATTTTTAGGGGACAGCAAAATTACACTGTTATACAAGCGGTACATTCACTACTTTACATTGTAGCAAAGTGTCATTTCTTCAGTGTTACATGAAAAGATAGAATAAAATATTTACAAAAATGTGAGGGGTGTACTCACTTTTGTGAGATACTGTATGTCCCATTGGGGAGATTTCCCTTCACTTCCTGTCCCATAGCCAAACAGGAAGCGAGAGGAAATCCCTGCAAATTAAGGGAATTCTATTGACACCCCCAAATAACCAGAACTAGTGTCTTTATTGGAAGATTTCTTCTCTTATTACTTTTCTGGGGGCAACCCAAAGTTTGGGATTTTCTTTTACTTTCAATGATTATGGTAAACAGGATAAATAGAGAGGAGTCTCCCTAACAGAGACACAGATAGTACTATAAAAATATCCAAAACTAAAAAAAAAAAATTGCCTTTAGTTATACTCTACAGCAGGGGTCTCCAAACTTTCTAAACAAAGGGCCAATTTGCTGTCCTCTAGATGGGGCCGGACTGTGGCTATTGGGGATAGAAATCGTCCTTGCGTCAGTGGTAGTAAATAATACATCTCTGGTATTGGGGGGAGGATAAGTGCCCTATCGCTGGTGTCAGTGGGAGGTATAGTGCCCCATCATTTGTGTTAGTGGGAGGTATAGTGCCCCGTCGTGTGTTAGTGGGAGGTATAACACCCCATCATTTGTGTTAGTGGGAGGAATAGCGCCCCATCATTGGTGTTAGGGGGATTAATAGGGCCCCATCTTTGCTGTCATTGGGATTTATAGTGCCCCATCATTGGTGTCAGTGGAAGGAATAACGCCCCACTGTTAGTGGCAGTTTGTGGAATAGTGCCTCATTGTTGGCATCAATGGGAGAAATAGTGCCTATAGCAGGGCTCGACAAAACCCCAGGCGCTAGGTCGCATTGGCGATTAGAATTAGCGACCTCTGTAGGTTGTGTCCTGTCTCCGTGTGGCTCCCCTGCTGTGACTGCGAGACCAAGAGGCCGCGGCCTTCTTGAGCTAGGCATTGTGGTCGGGGAGCTCGTGCACTCTTGTGGTGGATGTGACAAAGTAGCCGAGGGTGCGCTGAGTGTTTCCCCTGCCTGCACTGGTTTCACTGCCTGCCCATCTACTTCCCAGGAGTGAATTATTTTGCGGGCTTCACCTGGCACCCTTTCATTAATGGTGAGTGGACAGGGAGTGTAGGGCAGCTAGCTGGAAAGGCCTCCACCCCCACAAAAAAAGATGTCAATTAATGGAAAGTTTTTTTCATTGACCTTATTGATTTATGGTTCATTCTCCCCCTGCCATGCCACAGCCACACATCCGAAGGCCCCTTTCACACAGGCGATCTGATCAGGTCCACCTGTCAGTTTTCTCAGGCGGACTTGATTGGACCCTTCAGGCTCCTCTATCGGATGGCGGCGGGTGTCAGCAGACATGTGTCCACTGACACCCGCCGCCATCCGATCCTGTCCACCAACCTACAGATGGTGGTTCTATTTCTCTACCGTTCACTGACAGACGCAGCCTTCTTATGACACATGGGGTTATGCTCATCCTACTAGGAGTAGCCTAAGCAAAACGAACAAAAGCATAGGCTGGCCCCTCCCAGGGGGCCGTCCTACCTTGGCATATAATCCCCCTGCCCTGTACAGCACATCAGTTTTTGTTTGCCTAGTGCAAGGAGTAGACCTGGTTCCCTATGGGGGTCTCCTGAAGATTCGTCTGATGAAGACTGCTATCAAGAAGCTGGCTGGTGGTATAGAGGATATCTCAAATCCTAATCTTTCCCCAGTCCGGCCGACACTATGCGAGCACCCTTAGGGGGGCCCACCGCATAGCGCCCGTTCCGTGCGGGCAGCCAGTGGCTAAAACCCACTAGAGCCCAGTGACTGGTTCGCGTGGCCTGGCCAGCAGCATGCCTCTCCGTGGGGAGGTAGGTCTGCTCCGGGTGGCTACCCGCTGCGCCCATCGGATTGGTGAGTGGAACCCTCTTCCGCCTTTAGGGGCATGGAGAGTGGCACCTGGGCAGCTTTGGCGGTGGCCAGCCGGTGGGGGTCCATTAGAGGCCCTCCCCCCACTCCCCCTTCCCCCGCAGGCACCTTCGCACTTACCGTTCGAATCTGCACCGACCGACCGGAGCACTGTGTAAGGCGGGTCGCCGCCATTGGAGTGTGGAGCACCGCTCGTTCGTGGCCGACCGCGCGTGTGTAATGGCAGCGTCCATTTTTTGATAACCATGCGGTTTCCAGCCTGCTCTCTGGCGGCCCCCAATGGTCGTTTGGGAGAGGTGCAGTCCTTGTGCAGGAAGTGCTTAAAAACGTAAGTGGGCTTCTGGTTTGCGCTTGGACAGC
>BLSH010103639.1:528820-552552 GCA_018402905.1 Glandirana rugosa | reverse complement strand
CGTTGGTGGTAAAATAAGAGATCCCAGAGACGATTTTTTATTATATATTACAAACCCCCAAGGTTCAGCAAAAGATCGTCTTTTGTGACCTATAAATTAACATTCGGTGATTACACTCTTTCCCAAATCAGATAGTGGCTTACAATTAAATATCCAGTGTTTTCTGCTAGAAAACGACTTGGAACCCCCAAACATTATATATTATTTTTTAGCAGAGACCCTAGAGAATAAAATGGTGGTTGCTATTTTATGTCACATGGTATTTGCGCAGCGGTCTTTCAAGCGTAATTTTTTGGAAAAAATACACTTTAATGAATAAAAAAAAAAAAACTAAACAGTAAAGTTAGCCCATTATTTTTTTGTATAATATGAAAGACGATGTTACACCGCGAGAAACGTGACCTTTATTCTAAGCAACAAATTTGTGATAAAGCCCTATGTACCATCAACAATTACCACTCTATGTGCAGCTGGGCTCCAGTATTTCATGGTGACCGGAAACCCACCAGAGCAATGAAAAGTCACTGTGGGGGACCCACATGTAGGCAGGAAGTGGCTGCAAAGAGGCAGCAGAAGATCAGCAGCACTGGAATACTTTTCACCTTTTTTTTGTATTTTATTTACAATTTCACTAAGGCTTTGTGTAGATGTGCAAGTTGGGTGGTAAAAATGTGCAGTAGAGACATGTTTTTGCCACCCACCATTGGCCTCCCTTAAGCTCCATTAGGCAGCAGATGAGAGGGTGTTTTACATGCCGCAGTCACGATGCATTCGGCATAATAAGGATTTTCCCCCATAACAGATTTTATAGTGTCACTCTTTCTGGCCAGCCTATAACCCTGATGTAACGGTGGAGTTATTGACTGGCTGCTCTGCTGTGAGTAAGTTAGGGTTAGGGGCGCAAATTACTTGTCTTACCCGGGGGGGGCGCTGACAACCCAGCACTACGTTATAAAAAACTGGCTCCTAACTTTTTTAGCTGGCTCCTAAATTCAAGGCAAATTTGTCAAGCCCTGCCTTAGTGACACTTTAAATAAAATACAAAAAAAGATGAAAGAAGTATCCCAGGGCTTCTGATCTTCTGCTGCCTCTTTGTAGCCACTTCCTGTCTACATGTGTGTTCACCACAGTAATTGTTGATGGTACACAGGGCTTTATCAGAGGACATACTCTCTTCTAAAGCATATCCAGCTGCCTCATCTCCTCTCCTCCACCTCACAGCACACACTAGAACAGCAGGTTTCTGGCTAAAACAAGAATTAAGACTTTGCTGCTTAGAATAAAGATCACAATTCTCTCAGCGTAACATCTTTCACATTGTACAAAAAAGGACTAACTTTACTGTTTTTTTTTTTTAAATCAAGGTGTATTTTTTCCAAAAAAATTGTATTTGAAAGACAAATACTGTGTGGCATAAAATATTGCAACAACCACCAATTTTTTTTTGCTAGGGTCTCTGATTGATATATATATATATATATATATATATATATATATATATATATATATATATATATATATATATATATATATATATATATATATATATATATATATATATATATATAAATATATAATGTTTGGGGTTCTAAGTAATTTTCTAGAACAAAATACAAATTTTACTTGTAAGCATGTCAGGAAAAGGTTAAGGACTGGTTCACACCGTGCTGCGAGATCAGATGTCATTCACACCGCACTGCAGATAGTATGGCTGAAATCGCATCGCATTCGGACTAAACTCGCAGAACCCTTTTCTTTGGTCCGCAGCAGAATTGGATCGCATGGGTGTTCAAACCCATGCGATCCGATTCCTGTGCAAGTTTGCAGTTCGCAGTGCGATATGCAAACTGATTTGGGGGTGTCATTAGCTTTGTATTGACACTCTCTGCAGTTAGCATATGGCAGTGTGAACTGCCGCTGGGGGACATGCAATGCGGGAACCCACAGTGGATTTGCTGGGTTCCTGCATTGCAGCAGTGTGAACTGGCCCTCAGTCTTTAAGTCAGGGTTTCTCAACCAGGGTTCCTCCAGAGGTTGCTAGGGGTTCCTTGAGCAATGAGAAATTTCTGCCTCTCAGATAAGTTCCTACTGACACTATTGATCTATTTAGCTATCTGTAAGGGGGTATTTCTTCTCAATGACCACAAGTGTAAGGAGTATTTTTCCCACTGACCGTCACACTAATGTATAATGATTTGCAGATATAGTCATTTTTAGCAGGGGTTCCCTGAGATTGGAAACTTATTTCAAGGGTTCCTCTATGTTAAAAAGCTTGAGAGAGGCTGTTTTAAGTGGTTAAACTGACCTCATTTACAGACCGGAGTTCATTCCTTTGATCTAAATAACCAAAAAGATACAATGTTTATATTTATCAGTGATGTTGTGAGTACTTGGCAGGCTGCCTGGATTTTTTTTTCTTTAACAGCTGTCAACTTAGGCAGAAGAACGGCTCTGAGATGCTTAAGATAGGGAGGGGAGAGAAGGATCAGCTGCCACTCACCAGGATGCGGTTTCTGGTCGCCATGACGACCTGGTGCCTGGGGTTTGTCGAGCCCTGCTGTAAGGGGTCTGTTGACTAAAGTTAGTCTTCCAAGCCAACTACTGTTGCGCTAGCAGGTTATAACTTCCAGAAAGCGCAGTTGGGGGAGCACGGCAGCAAGGGGCACAGGTGTTCCACCAGCAGCCCCTGTAGAAGCCAGTTTGAGCTCTGCTGTAATAGCTTCCCCTGAAAGACCAGAGGTGACCAGGCTGTCTGAGGCGCTGACCTGTCTGGCATTGTGGCTACTACCAGTGCTTCTACCTCAGCCTATGTTAATAAAGAGGACCTGTCATCAGTTTTAGTTGGTTTAGAAAACAAGATTGCTGATATGATTGCTTCAGTCACATAAGGTGCTAGAAAACGTGACAGGTCCCCTTCCCCCTACTCCCGTATTGGAGCAAGAGTGGGATGATAAGGTAGAAGAGGTAATGGTTAATAATATTAAAGCAGAGGACCCTGCTTCTGAAGAATCAGGGCCTGAAGACGCCCAGAATGTGTCAGCTTCTCAGTCACAAAAGCTTCTGATCCATTCTCTTATGCAGATGGTGCGGGAAGCTTTTAAGTTACCTCCAGTGAAGGTCCCTGAGACCCTGTGTTCCTCCCTAGACAATGTGCACAGGCGTTCCCCTTTCATCCTTCATTCATTATTGGAACAGGTGGTGTATTCAGCTGGGAACTCCCAGACAGGATTTTTAGTTCCTGCAAAGAGAATTTTTTCTATTATATCTGATGGAGGAAAAGTCTGTTAAAAAAATGGAGCATACCGGGCCAGCTGTAGATGAACCAAGCTCCTCCCTCAGAATGTACAGATTTTCAGGGCCCTTGCTGTTAAACTGGAATCCTGGTTAAGGGCTTCCTTATCTGGCAGGTTCCCCTATTCATCCCGCAGTGGCAGCAATTGGTGTTTGTCAGGCCTTAGAGGTCAATGACCACACCACCCTGAATGTGCTCAATCTTGTCTCATCTCGAAAGCTAAGCAAGCTTGGGTCTGGTTAATGCTTGGATGGGAGACTGCCTGGGAATACCAGGTGCTGTAGGCTAAATAGAGGGGAAGTTTCTGCTGAGGAAATGGCAGATTTCCCTCAAGCTTTTGCCTCATTATAGATGCTCTTAGGGACTCTATACAGCAAGTCTCCTGGTTGGCTCTCTTATCTGTTCACATGCACAGAAATTTGTGGCTAAAAAGCTGGTCAGCTGAGCTTACTTACAAGAGGTTGCTAGCTGGTTTTCCATTTCATGGGGAACATTTGTTTGGGGGAGGCTAAGCGTCCCTCATTTAGAGAATCGGAATCTGCTTCCTCAGGATTTTCATCCCCTAGGCAGTTTCGATGGCAATGGGGAGCTGGGGCCTGAGGTAAGCAGCAAGGCTAGGACCAAAAGAAGCTTTGGGTCCAAAAGTCCTCTAAAACTGTCACCAAACCTTCCCGGTGAAGGGATGCCCCCACTCGTGCAAGTGGGGGGAAGGCTCCTACAGTTTGCAGAAGTTTGGGAATCGCTGGTTCAGGGCAAATTGGGCATCCCCACAGTGTCTCAAGTGTACAGGCTGGATTTTCAGACCTGTACTCAGTTCCAAAGCTAAACGGGGATATAAGGCCTATTCTGGATCTAAAGGCGCTGGATCATTATCTTAAGAGCGCCTTTTGAAATGGAAAAATTTCTTCTGTGGGGTCTCTCTCCATTTAGGAGATTTTCTGGCATCCATAGACATCAGGGATGCATCTTACAATAGAAGATCAGCACTTCCAGTTTGTGGCACTGCCCTTTGGGCTTGCAACAGCCCCCTGAGTCTTCACAAAGATTCTGACACCAGTATCGGGCCTTCTAAGGTCTCAGGGGATCCTGGTGTTAGGTTATCTAGACAACCTCTTGCTCAGAGATCACTCTCTGCAGGGTCTAAAATGGAGGGTAGCGCTCACGATTCAATTCTTAGACCACTTGGGCTAGTTTATAACGGTTGAGAAGTCGGCCTTGGAGTCGGAACACTTGGGCCCTTTTCGCACTTCTGTGACAGTTTTTTCTACGACTTTTGATATCAGTCGCATGACAAGCCATACACCATGATTCCTAATGATAACCAGTCATATCTGTGCGACTTCAAGCCGCACTGACTTCAAGTAGTCCCTGTAATACTTTGGTCCAACTTTGATTCGCGTTGAGGTCCATAGACCTGAAGTTTATACAGTTATTCCCTGGAATCATGTCAGAGTCGCTGCAGAGTGAAGGGGGCCTCAGGTCTATTTCTAGACACAGGCAAAGCTGTTCTTGCCTCCAGAGAAGGTCAATAACTTGAAAGTTCAAGTTCGGCAAGTAGAGGAAAAGGGCTCCCTTCCATTTGGCTCTGTATGAGTGTGCTAGGAAAGATGGTATCCTCCTTTTAAGGCAATTCCTTGTGCCCAGTTTCATTTCAGTCCCTTGCAGCTTTCTGTCAGGGTGGAACAAGAAGATGAACCTCTGGTTTGTTGCATGTTCATACCCCCCAAGGCTCGTTGGAGTCTCAGTTGGTGGTTGAAAGATCGGAATGTAATACAAGGGGAGTATTTTTTCTTCTGGTAGTTTGGAAGATGGTGACCATGGATTCCATTCTCTCTGGCTGGGACGCGGTCACAGAGGACTCTACAGTCCAGGGGAAATGGGTCACCCAGATTACAGCCTTACCTGGTAAGGGTGCAATCTGACAATGCTATGGCTTATGCCAACCACCAGGGCGACACCAAGAGCCATTTGGCTCATGAGGAAGTCAGTCGGGTACTGTCTTAGGCAGAAAAGCAGGTGCCGGGGCTGTCTGCAGTCCACATTCTGGGAGTGGAGAACTGACTATCTGAGCCACCAACAAATGCATCCAGGAGAATGGTCTCGGCACCCAAGTTTTTTCCGGAGATTTGCTGACTATTGGGGATGCCGGATGTAGATCTGTTGGCATCCAGGTTCAACAACAAGGATGCGCCATCAGGCATCAGTGCAGCAGTTTTGTATCTAGATCTAGAGATCCCTTCGCGATCAGGGTAGATACTCTGGTAGTTCCTTGGAACCAGTTCTCCCTAATTTATGCATTTCCCCCTATTCCTCTCCTGCCACATCTCTTCTGCAGGATTCGAGAAGAAATAATGTCTGTCATTTTTATGGCTCTGGCTTGGCCCAGGAAGGCCTGGTATCTAGAGATGCTGAGGTTGGCAGTAGACAGACTTTGGACGCTCCTGGTCCATCACTACCTGCTGTCATAGGGTCCTAATATATCACCTGAATTTACACTAATCTAAATTTTACTGTTCATCAAGGAGTGACTCTTTGCCTCCCATTAAAGGTTCCTCATTGTCCTTAACACTTGTATTTGGTTTTGTCGGTGCTACAGGAATAGCCCTTTGAACCTGTCAAGGAGATTCCTTTGGTCCTTTTGACATGAAAACTAGCTTCTCTTTGCAGTCATTTTCGGCTAGAAGGGTATCGGAATTGACGACTCTTTCTTGTAAAGACAATATTTGGTCCTGCATCATAAGGGTGTTACGTCCTCTTCCGTCTTTTTTGTCTAAGGTCGTTTCTGGGTTTTATTTGAATCAGGATATTATTCTACCCTCTTTTGTTTCTCTCAGCTTAGCTCGCCAGAAGAGAAACAGTTACACTCCTTGGATTTGGTTTGTGCAGTTAGGGTTTATCTGAAGAGATCTGCAGGCATCAGATGTACTGATGCATTTTTTGTTTTGCCAGAATGGCCCAAGAGAGGTCAAGCGGCTTCCAAAGCATCCATTTCACTTTTGGATTCGCCAGGTGATCATGCAGGCCTATGGCCTGAAGGGTAAGCTCCTTCCTCTAGGGTAAGGGCTCGTTAGGAACCTCCTGGGAGTTCGCCATCAGGTGTCAGTGGTGCATATTTGTAAGGCCGCTACCTGATCTTCAATATGTATACTCACAATATTTTATCCAGTGGATGTTAGCAGAGGATTCAGCTTTTTACTGTAGTATGTTACAGGCTGCCTCATATATTCTGATGATGGTTTTTTTTTTTATCATTGTGTCTCCCTCCTCTCAAAGGGATTGCTCTGGGACTTCCCATTAAGTAATACATAGTCTGCTCTGTGCCCTGTGATGTACGAAAAAGAAAATTGGATTTTTTTTTTTCTACATACTTACCTGTAAAATACTTTTATTTGAGTACATCACGGGACACAGGGGTCCCTCCCTTCTCTTTTTTGGGAGTTCATTGCTTGCTACAAAACTGAATTTCATTGTGTATGGGAGGGTATAGAGGGGGACTTCCTGTCTCTTTTTTGTCTGCCAGTGTCCATAGGTGGCGTATAACCCAGTAAGTAATGATTATATAGTCTGCTTTGTGTCCTGTGATGTACTCAAAGAAAAGGATTTTACAGGTAATATGTAGAAGAAATCCAATTTTTAGCAGCAGGAGGGGAGGGGCGGGCACTGTCATTAGCTGACTGGCAGGGAGAGAGGGGGAGAGGAGGACAGAGAGCTGCGGATGACAGAGGCACTGACCACAGTGTTAGGGCTCAGCAGCCATGGTCTACCGTGGTAAGTTTACAGGGGGGAAGGCAAAACCAGGCAGGATGAGCCAGGTTTTTTAGGTGATTTGAAGGGGCCAAATTACATAGCACAAACACTGTGCTGTATAACATGCTTTAACCATTTGCCGACTGCCCGCCTACTTGGCTCGTTACCGCGAAACGCTGTCACCTGACGGCAGCCGCGAGAAGGAGTATTGTGTTACAGCGAACTCTGTCTGCCGGTTACCCGTGATCACCCGCCTGGAGTGACAGAATGGGGGTCCGTAAAGGTAAAAACGGATCTCCGTTCTGACAGAGGGAGAAGGGATGTGATCACAGGCTCCCCTGTATATGGGAGCTGTGATCACTCCCCTCCCCCAGCCAGCCCAGCCCCCGTACAGTTATAACACACACAGGTAACACAGTTAAGCCCTTAGAGCGCCCCCTGCAGGTTAACCCCTTCCCTGCCAGTGACATTTATACAGTAATCAATGCATTTTCATAGCATTGATCGCTGCATAAATGCCAATGGTCCCAAAAAAGTGTCAGAATGGTCCGACATGTCCACTGCAATATCTCAGTCCCGATAAAAATCGCAGATTGCCATTACTAGTAAAATATAAAATAAAAACCCCTAAATTCTCATAATTCGTAACCGCAGCATCTTTTGCGCAAACCAATCAATAAACCCCGATTGCAATTTTTTTTTCCAGAAATATGAGGAAGAATATAAATCGGCCAAGACTGATGAAAAAAATGTTTATTTATATATATATATATATTGGACATGTATTCTAGTAAGAAATATTGATTTTTTTTTTTTTTTTGCTAAATTGTGGCTCTTTTGTTTTATAGCGGTGATCAAAAATGACGCAGAGGTGATCAAATACCACCAAAGAAAGCTCTATTTGTGGGAAAAAAGGACGCAAATTTCATTTTGTGTACAACGTCGCACGACCGCGCAATTGTCAGTTAAAGTGACCCAGTGCAGAATCGCAAAAAGTGCTCTGGTCCTAAACTGGCAAATCCTTCTGGGGCTAAGTGGTTAAAGAAGCAGGATCCACTTTTTTTTTTTTTTTTTTTTTATAGGGTAACAAACACTTTAAATGTTCACTGTTTTGTTCAACTGAACATTTGATGCAAAACCTGTCATGAGCTAAAACTGCAGACACAAAATATCTCATGTGGCTCCTTGACGTGACTTTATTGTGGGTGGGGATTTTCTAGCTAATACCGGTCTCTTGAAGTTCCTATGTCATTTGTTTTAACATGAAACTATCCCTTTTCTTCTTTCTCCAGCCAACTATATGTTGCCTACAAGAATGGAAAAGTTGACCAAGCACTTTCCCTAGGCTTTCTGTTATGTTGGTTGGGAGGGGATTTCACAAACCTTGTAGGCTGCTATCTGACCAAACAACTGCCAATACAGGTAAACATTTATATTATAAAGCATTTGAACCTTACTGTGAAATGCTGGCATATTAAAATATTAGGATCCTATGTAAATGCTAACTGAAATGTGCTGAAAAAATGCAGGCCCGGTCACGTGTTTTCATTTGACAGGCATGCATGGCCAAGTTTTTTGCATTCACCTTTTTATTTCATTGCCCTGCTTTCTTAACGCTGGACTCCCTGGATTGTAAAAAAAAAAAAACAAATTACCCTTGCAGTGGGTGCCCCTGGTACCAAGACAGTTGGCCATACAAAATGTTACTCATGGGAATAGACTCTGGGAGGTGACTACTCTTCATTAGAGCAGAATTCAGTGACTTGTGCAATGGGAGAGCCAAATATATGCTTTCTTTGCAGGTTTGTCTTTGGTTACAAGCTTTATTTGAGTCACTTTATTTTAAATGGTGTAAAAGAGCAACATGCATTTTAAAAATTTTCCAGAGCCACATTCACCCCCAACCTTCCAAATTATTTGTTTACATTAGCCAAGTTCCCGAAAAATCCAAACAAGAGAAATGTTACTGCTAAACTATAGCATTTGGGTAAAGGTCTGACTGCATTTTTATGAGACTATTTTTCTCGAATCCTCTTCCAGGGCAGCATCCGAGAGATAGGCTCCTCCTCCCTAAAACAGGAAACACATTAGTCCACCATTATAAAAATGTCTGCATGCCTCAGTTATTGTGTTTCCTCCGGACCACATGAGCTGCAACAAGGAAGACCTCTGTCTCTGTGCTATTTGCAGGAGAATCTTTGATTGGCCCCCCTGGCGATCCAGGGGGTTTGGGGGTAGGCCAGCAGGGGCAGCATTTACGGACCGCCCGAGGTTTCGCCTCTGCAGAGAGGTAGGCAACCATCCCCCCAGGCTGCATGCATGCCAGTGGCATTTCCCCTTAATGCTGCCGCTATGTCCGTCAGTTGCTTGTCTGGAGTGGAAGCTGGTCGCTCAGTGAGCGGATGCCAGCTCGGCTAAGGCACCCCGCGCCATTCTCGGTCTGCCTGAAGCTCCAACGGCGATGCTGGAAGAAGGGGCAGAGTGGGGGAGACATCCAGGCGCGAGTTCCGATGCCAGGCCGCTCCGCACCGCTCTCTGCCTGCCTGGGCTCTGACGGCTGTGCTGGCCGGACCCGGCGGGTGTATCAAGATGAATGCGGTTTCCGGTCATGCGGTTCCGGTTGGGGGCCATCTTGGTGGGGGCAAGGAAGCTGGTCGGAGACGCCTCACTTCCGGTGACGTCCCTTCCGGCGGGACATCGCGAAATTAGAAAAAAAAAAAAGACGGGAAACCTAAATAGGAAGAAAAGTCTCTGCAACAACAGATGATGCAGCAGGTGAGTCACCAACCTGCATGGTGTCAGCTGGGGGCGGGGCTGGAGCTTTTGCAGGAAGCAGGTAAAAAGGCCCTGTGTCAGAGGAACATGGAAGCTGACCATGTCGGCCGTCTCTCCATCCTGCCCTGCAGATCCTGCTTGTCAGGACAGCTCCAAGGCAAGCCAGAGAATTCTGGCTGTTATCTCTGCCTTTTACCTTCATTTTGTTGTTCTAATATTGATTGGGTAATTCATTCATCGGGTCCCTTTTGCTTATTTTAGGCAAGGGCCCCAGAGGAGAAAAAGGGAAAAAGCGCAGCCAAAACATGTGCCTCGTGCGGACACCGCTGTCCTCCAGAATGGAAGAAACCACTGTCAGAAGTGTGTGGACAGATTAGTAGCAAAAGAATCGCAGAACTACTTCAGGGACGTGCTTAGTAAATTTAAAAAGGAAATAAAGGACACTATTGCACTGTTGCAAGCAGCCATCAAAAAACTGGAGGGCTCTACCGGCACGGACCAGAGTAGCATACCCTCCACCAGTAAGACGACCACCCAGGCAGAAAGCGGGGAATAGCAGAATCCCCCAGAGCCAGGAAGTGGATCAGAGGAGTCCGAGGCAGAGTCAGAAGAGGGACAATGTTCCAGACTCAAGACGACCCGGATTCGGAGTCACAAGGCACACTGTTTCCCTCAGAAGATACTGAGTCTCCTAAAAGACATAGCAGACCCCCTAGGTATCAAGGGGAAGAAAGTAGCAGAGCTCACATTGCATGACAAAATGTACAAGTGGCTGCAACCCAAGAAGAGCAGAACTTTTCTGGTCCACCAGGCCCTCAAAGATCTGGTTAAAAGGGAATGGAGCGAACCAGAGAAAAAACTCTTCACGCCGGCTGCTATGAAACGCAGATACCTGTTCGAGGAGGAAGACACTAAGGCTTGGGCTAAATGCCCCAAGGTGGATGCCTCCCTAGCTCGGGTTTCAAACCAGACAGATCTAGCCTTTGATGACGCAGGGACTCTGTGACCATATGGATAAAAAGATAGAAGCGATGCTCAAAACAGCATGGGAAGCAAGAGCCGCAAACCTAAACCCAGCCATAGCCTCGACCTGCACAGCACGTACGCTTCTGATCTGGTTGAACCAGTTGCAAGAATTACTGGAGGGAGATACACCTAGAGAAGCTTTGGCCCAGACTATCCCTTCCCTAATCAGAGCAACCTCCATTCTGGCGGATGCCTCGGCAGAAACTGTAAGGGTGGCATCCAGAACAACAGCTCTGGTAAATTCGGCCAGAAGGTCCCTATGGTTGAAAGCCTGGGGAGGGGACATCGCCTCCAAGAGCAGGTTATGCGGGACTCCCTTTTCAGGGGATCTACTGTTTGGCGCCAAACTGGAGTCCATACTGGATAAGACGGCGGCAAAAACCTCTTTTCGTCAGCCCAGGAAGTTTGACATACAAGGGGCAAAGAAACGCTGGCAGCAAAATTGGGGTCAGCTGAATTGGCAACGGAACAAAAAGGGGAAGGGAGATTTCATCCTCAAACCCTCAAGTCAAAAGAATAAAACACAATGACGATTGACAGGTAGGAGGCAGGCTGGCAAGGTTCTCTCCAGCATGGGGAAGGATCACAACAAATGGATTTGTCCTACGCACCATAACAGAAGGTTATGCATTGGAACTTGCCAGTCTGCCCCCTACAAAATACTTAGTGACTGCTATGCCAAAGGAAAAAGACGCAGCAGATGCATTTCAGAATCCATTCAAGACCTGCTGACACAAGGGGTGGTGTGCCCTGTTCCTCAGGGGGAAGAAGGGACACGAGTCTACTCCCACTTGTTTCCAAGGAAGAAGCAATCGGGGAAGATTAGGCTGATCCTGAACCTAAAAAGCCTCAACAGGAACATAATATACAAAAGGTTCAGAATGGAGTCCAATTACTCCGTCAGAAACATTCTTTCGGAGGGAATGTTCATGGCCACGATAGACCTTCAAGATGCGAATCTGCATGCACCTCTAAAAAGCATGCATCAAAAATATCTCCGTTTTGCAATACAGGGGCCAGCAGCCATGGTGCATCTGCAATACAATGCCTTTTGGGATCTCCTCCACCAAGAATATTCTCAAAAATCATGGCGGAAGCCCTGCGGGATCTCCGGTTAGAAGGCATAGCAGTTATTCCATACTTGGACGACCTATTGTTTTTTGCGGAATCAGCAACGTCCCTGGAGTTGTCCTTCCGGACGAGCATTTCCTACTTACAGGAACTAGGGTGGTTAATAAACACCAAAAAGTCACAACTCTACCCCAGTCAAAGAGTAACCTACTTGGGTTACATACTGGACTCAAAAAAGGCAAAAATATTTTTGCCAGAAGACAAGGTCGTGAAAATCACGGAGGCCATCACTTCTCTCCTAAAAGTCAAAGTAATAACGACCAGGAGAGCGATGGCAGTTCTGTGACTGATGTCGGCCTCCATACCAGCCATCACATGGGCACAAATCCATATGCGACCACTGCAAAATTATATTCTGTCTCGATGGGACAGCAACCCATCATCTTTGGACAACAGTACAGGCGGTCCCCGGGTTACAAACAGGATAAGGTCTGTAGGTTTGTTCTTAAGTTGAATTTGTTTGTAAATCGGAACAGGTACATTATTTAAGTGTAGCTTCAGCCAATAAAACTATTTTTAAGCTTTTTGGATAGCATAGGGAAGGGGTAACACCCCTGTAATGTTTGTTTTGCTGTCTGTTTCTGCTCAGAAAATTTCACCTCACTTTCTGTCCCAATGATAATTGGATTTTGAAAATTTTGAGAAAATTTTGTGGAAGCAAGGATTGGTGATAAAGCATCAGTGGCGACACCTTTTTCCCATAATAACTCTTACAGGAGTGAATTTCCCTTCCTAGGGGTAGATTTCCTCACTTCCTGTTGTCTCCCTCCGTTTGTGAGTAGGAGTCGTTTGTAAGTCGAATGTTTGTAACTAGGGGACCGCCTGCATTCCACTACCGCACATGGTCAAGGAATCTCTGCACTGGTGGCTGAAAACCCCTTTGGTACATAGAAGGGTGCAGATGGGCACAAAGCAATCCGGTGCAGATCACCATGGATGCCAGCTCCTTGGGATGGGGTGGCTCACATGGAGATCCACTGTGTTCAAAGGGAATGGGACTCCGAAATGTTGCAAGCCTCATCGAATATGAGGGAGCTAAAAGCGGTGCAGGAAGCACTATTTGCATTCCAGCCAGCTATCCAAAGGAAAGATGTCTGCATTCAGTCGGACAACGCCGTGAATGTGGCTTATCTAAACCAACAAGGAGGAATGAAATCACCACAGCTAATTACGCTAACTGAGTCTATTCCTTTTTTGGGCAGAGGCGAACATTCGGTCAGTCTCAGCCATCCATCTAAAGGGCACAAACAATACCTTAGCAGACTTCCTAAGCAGGAAAACGGTGAAACAGACAGAATGGGCATTACACCAGGAGATCTTCTCGTGGATTACGGGGATATGGGGGACACCCGAAATAGACCTGTTCACCTCAAAGGCAAACGCGAAGCTCCCGAGATTCTTTACTAGACCCTTTAGATGGCAACAGCAGGATAGATGTATTCAATCAAACCTGGGATTTCCGGTTAGCATATGCATCCCCACCGACCGCGCTGCTCCCAAGAGTGTTACAGAAAATCAAGTAGGAGAAAGCTATGGAACCTCTGGAGGAGACGGCGGACAAATTTCTCACGCTGAAAACAGCGCTTCTGGTAGCTCTGGTTTCGGCCAGGAGGGTAAGCGAAATACAAGCCTTGTCAACGCTAGAGCCTTACTGCGAAATACACACGGACAGAATTATTCTTTCCCCGGATTCCGCATTCCTACAAAAAGTGTCGTCTAGCTTCCATAGAACACAGAAAGTGATCATCCCGTCCCTGCTGACATCCATGGGCAGCGGAGAAAGGGAGATCTATGGCAAACTGGACGTAAGAAGAGTACTCATTGCGTACTTGGAGAGGACTAATGATTGGCGGAAGACCACGTCGTCGTTCGTCCTCCACACCGGAAAAAACAAGGGTAAGCGAGCCTCCAAGAGTACCATTAGCAGATGGATAAGAATGGCCATTCATATGGCCTACAAAGCGCAGGAACTCAAGGCCCTACAAGCACAAGGCCCACTTAACCAGAGCCTGGGCCACTTCGGCTGCAGAGAAGGCGGGAGCTTCACCTGAACAGATCTGCAGGGCAGCGACGTGGTCGAGCTTTGGTACCTTTGTGAAACATTACCGTATCGATCGGCTGTCCGGTCAGGACCAGTCCTTCGGACGCAATGTGCTCCAGTTCTTATCCCCACCCTAGTAAGTATTGCTTGAGATCTCCTCTTGGATGCTGCCCTGGAAGGCGATGTGAGAAAACAGAATTGGGTTCCTGGTAAACTCTTTTTCTAAGACGTCTTCCAGGGCAACACTAGTTCCCACCCTGGTGTTTATGCAGGAAGATTATGGGGACGCGATAGCTTACTGGAAGTCCTTCGGTGCTTTAATAATACTGAGGCATGCAGGTAAGACTGACATTTTTATAATGGTGGACTAATGTGTTTCCTGTTTTAGGGAGGAGGAGCCTATTTCTTGGATGCTGCCCTGGAAGACGTCTTAGAAAAAGTTTACCAGGTACCTAACTCTGTTTTTTTTTTTTTTCTTTTATTCTGTACAGATTGTCACTGCCATTGTTTATGTAAACATGGATCTCATAATGATTTCACAGTTTGCCTACTACAAGTTAAAAAACAAGAGCATGAAAGGTAACACATTTCTATTTTTACACTTGTTTGTCAAACCTGTATTGAAAATGCTCACTTCGGCATATTGTGCCCTTTTTTAGTTTACATGAGCAGCACATTTTTTTCCTCCTCCATTGAGGGACACAAGAATTCAGAGACTAATGCTGCTTACTGGGGGACTAGACATTGGGAAACAAAAAAGTGGGCCAGCCCAGCGTAACCCTTCTTACTCCGCGCATGGCCCAGTATTTCCCCCTGGTGCTCTTGATCCTAAGGACATGTGAAACTTTCCTTTGTTTGTTCCGGTTTCCAGCCTACTATGATCCGGTCACTTTCAGGTGCTGACGCTACTCCTGCTATCCAGCATAATGTTTTTTGAGTATCTGAGGCCTAGCCTTGTACATTGAGCTATGTTGCGTTCTGCCTTGCAGTACAGCATGCACAGTTCTAGACATAGGGGAACAGCTCCACTGTAGCAAGTGCCTCCAGTTCAAACTCCTCTGTTTGGTGCTGCCTTCAAGATGCCCCATGAGGAGCCTGGCTCTGAGGACCTGGGTTTTTGTCCGCTGTTAAAGTCTTTGCTATTCTCAGAGTCTGCCTTAGACGGGTTGACATAGTTGCCTCCTCAGCTCTATGCTGGGAGGATTTTACCTCAGTCATGCAGGATTTTATGGGCCAAGTAGTGGATTAGATTGCTGACTTTGTCCCCAGAGGTCTTCCCTGCAGAATCTTTATCTGATCTGCTTGCAACTTCAATATCCTCTGAAGCTGACCATACAGTAGTAGAATTGTTTTGAACATTTTGTATGGAGATTTTGAAAAAAATGTTTGTCTGAGCATTTGATCTTGCCATCATTGAGTCAACTAATTTTTGTTTTGAAAGCCCTTAACATTTCTTCCAGACCTGCTACTTCATTCAAGATGTATTAAACCGCTTTCTTTTGTGCCTAGTACAAAATATTTTTCCCAAGCGAAACAAAACTCAATTTCATTCTTTGGAGAAAACATTTTTCGCCATACTTCCTCGAATTTTATAATTTATGGTTGAAAATTCAATTAAAATTGAACCCACTTAACATTGTAAAATCAAACAAACATTCTGAAAACTAAAACTTTTGAACAAAATTCTACTGCTGTATGGCCAACTTTTTGCGACAGAGATTTTGCCTCTTTTTAATTCTTTAAAAGAGAAGTATTGGTTTGGGAATTTTTTTCCCCATTATACTTAGGTGGATGCAGCATCGGTCCGATACTGCATCTGTTCCCTGGCGCTTCGACACTGAGAACCAAGGCATCGAACACCACCGATGCCTCGGTTCTCACAGATCCCCGAGCAGAGTGCTGCTGGCTGTCAATCAGCAAGCCTTCCGCTCTGCTCCTCCACGCTCACTGGAGCGCTGTGAAGGGGCGGGGATTGGCCATTTCAGGCTCTCAGCGGCTCGCTGAGAGGGTTGTCCGTCCAGGCACCTGGCGGATCCCGACTCTTATTGTCGTGATGACGCCGTGCCTGGCCCAACTCCTGTGACCTCAGGAGAAGTCCGCTCTCTGCTGAAAACGGGTCACAGAAATGCAGAACAAATTGCACTTCTGTGACCCATAGGAGAAGTACAGTCAAATGAGCTCAGGCAATACTTCTCCTTTTAAACATTGCACTACCTTAAAACCAGCATGTTGCTTCTACCAGCAATGTCTGGCAAGACTTTTCCTGGTACTGTCGCTAGTCAGAGCCTTCCATTATGGAGCCTGGAAAAACTCTGAAAAGCTGTTTGTCCTTCCTAAGCAGCCATCAGCGTTGTATCCATTTGAGGAAGGCTCTGTGGTTCTGGCAGTATTCCATCCTACTAAGCGTTGACTGTCAATCCAGTGGATGATGGCTGCTGGAGTCCCTTTCTAGCCTTCTTGTTAGGGGGCCCTACACTGCAATTTGTTTTGCTCATGATCTTCGTCTGTCAAACTCTTTGCATGCAAAAAGCGCTTGCTTCCCTTCAAGGGACAACATGTCGTGGTGTTTGGCCTAGACACAGCCATCATTGATGTCACCAGTGACAAAAGTACCCATCTGTCCAGCAAAAGAAGCTTAATTCTTAGTCTGGGAGGGCAGATTCTTCATCGGAGGCCAAAAAGAATTCTTTACTCCCAAGGTTTAAATTTTAAATCCAAGCCTAAATCTAAGTCCCAGCCCTCTCACAAATACTGGACTTCCAAATTCCAAAAAGCCTTAGATAAATCCTCTTTAGAGTAAGGGGATGTCTGTTAGCCCTTTTGGAGGAGGCTTCTAGGGCCACAAGCTAGAATTTCATTCATATCCCAATCCTTAGTTCATTACTGTAACGGACCGTCTGACACCCCGCCTGGGTGCTTCCACCAAGATACAGCTTCTACTCTGGAACCAGGACAAGGTATTATAGCTGAGCATTACACCCAAGAACTGACATTGTAAATTCACACAAATATATACCACACAAAACCAGGCATGAGCTTGATCACAAAATACTAAACAATGCAAACTTTAAACAGTAATATCAGTATATCTAACCATGATCTAATCAACAGCCAGGCACCCAAACTTTGATTGGTCCAGGAGTGTCCACCACAGACTATAGGCACCAAGCCCACAGATACACAAAGTACATGACGCATGTTGTCTGTCAGGTGTTTGGCTTTCAGGCTGGCTTTACACTTATGCGATGCCAGATATCGCATGTGATTCGCACTGAATTGCTGTGCACTTCACATGCGATGTTTATGCAATGCAAATTCAGCCACACAGTTAGTATGGCTGAAATCTCATCACATAAGCAACAAAATGTTGCAGGACCCTTTTTTGGTCCGCACTGAAATCGGATTGCATGGGTGTTCAGACCCATGCTATCCGATTCCACGGTAAGCACTGCGTTCTGCAAACCAATTTGGGGGTGTCGTTAACTTGTAGATCCCTTTTCACAGCGGTTTTAGATTTCGTTTTGCAGCGGTTCGCAGATGTCAGTGTGAACTGTCTGCGAGTCAGATGTGATGCAGGAACCCGCACAGGAATCACGCTGGTTCCCACATTGCACCCGTGTGAACCGAGACTCGCTTGTTTAATCTGTCCACTACAAAAGTCATCCTAAGACAAAAGTCATTCAATGTTCCAGTAGTCTGAAAAAGTGGAAGTAATTGTATCTTAGATTTCTTGAGGGATATTGTTGATTAATATTTCTGTCCCAAGTGGAGCAGCTTCTCCGACCCAGCCTGCAGGAGGGCCACTATATTCCCTCTGACCATTAACCTGTACAAGATTAATATTACACCCTTCTATCCAGAAGGGGAGCCTTATTGTTTTTATCAGAGAATTAATCTAAGCCTGGCTCTCAGCATTCATCACATTGTTGTCCATTTTTAGAGAATGATCTGCTCTTTCCATGGGATCAGAGGCTGAACTGCGCTCTTTTCCATGCTCTGACTGGGAGAAGAAGACAAAATCCCCAGTCTCCTCCATGGGCCATAAACAGTGGGTAGAAGGCTAGCCCCCTCCAAAAGCCCCTGTCCCGGTTGGGTTTGTCACAATTACCTCAAACCTAGCTGTAACACTTCACAGATTAGCAGACCTCCATGCAGTCCTAGCAGGTACTTTGGAACAGAGTAGGGGTTCTACTTCAGCCTGTTCAATTATCAAACCTAAAGGGGGAATTTGCCCTATTTATTAAATGTTTCAAATTGTAGAAAGGCAATGAAAGTATATGTGTCCAAACTGCTCAATTCAGTAATGATGGTAGACCTACAGATACACATAGTTATTAGAGACAGATAAATGGCAGTTAAACCCGCAATATATTGTATGCATTATACAGGATGTACATGCAGATTAAAATAAACATATACAGGAGTTTTCTCGCAAAAAGAGGAAACCTACTGGCAACTTGGATAACCACTGATTTATGTTAACAAGAATATGTTAGAATATCAGCTGTCATGACTGGCATATGAAGAATGGCCCCCTTGAATCAAAAACAAACCATAGGGAACAAGGAAGGGGAGGAACCGTATATACTCATAAGGACACAAACCAAAATTAAAAACTAAAAAAAGGAAGAATAGCACTGGTGATAGAAACTGAGTGAAATCCAAGTTCTCAAATTTTTAACTTGCCCCAGGAGTTGGTAAGGTTGGCTTTAGACTACCACAAGGTATATTGAGAAAAGGTAATCAGCAATGTTATTTCTGATGGAGAGAAGATTTGCTCAGTGAAGGATTTCCATCTAGTAAAGATGCATTTGGTGGGGGCAACATTTTTGAGTTTTTACATTGAGTTTCTCTCTGCAGGAGTACTGTAAAATCCATTTCAATTGCAGCAATTTTAGGCACGAACGAGGCTGTCAAAACCTTAAATTCATTCCTACAGGCTGCCAATAGGCAGATATGTATAAACTGAGGTATGTTCGATATGTTAGCCCAAAAAGTTGAAATCTTGGTGCGGTGCAAAAAACAGTGTAATAATAAAGGTTTTTAAATCCACAGTGAGGGCTAATAGCAGATTGGGATGTAGATTTGGAAGGTTTTGCCCGATCTTGGATCTCGAGGTCCTAAAGGCCTTCATTTAGGCCCAGAAATTCCTCATGGAATGCACCAGGTCTGTCAAACTGCAAACTCTCTATTCCCAGACTCTGACTCTTGAAACCAGGAGTCACTTGACTTTTTGCTTCTGCAAGAGTCCTAGAACTATTGGAAGCCTCCTTCTAGACATTCCCTTTTGCCTTGACCCCTACCGCACATCTTGTTTTCATGACACAGGTCAGCCCAGTCATTTGACAGAATGGTTCCTATGGCACAGTTTGTCAGGTTTTCCCTAATATGTTTGCTCAGAAATCCTGCTCTGGAGTCGAGGGAAGTCAATCCTTCAAGTCTTTTTGGAAGATCCTTAAAATCGATGCCAGCCTTTAGAGCTGGGGAGGAGTCTTAGGCACCTTGTTGGTGTAGGGGACCAGGGTGTTGTAGGAATCTCCTCTTCAGATCAACATTCTGGAACTTCTGTTTGTTCGTTGTTCCTACAACACTGGACCTCCGGCTGGAGGGTCATCCAGTCTGGATTCAGTAATTCTATGCCAGTGGCATACATCAACCATTGGGGAGGAACCAGAGGTTTCGCTGTCCCAAGAGAGGTAGAATGGATCCTATTTTAGTTAGAACTTCATGATCCAGCCTTGTCCACTGTTTACATTTTAGCTGTGGACAGTTGGCAGGAAGACTTGCTTAGATAGCAGCAACAGGATCCAGATCAATTTACTATCCTACTTTGCACTTGTTGATTTTGACAGCATTACTATGGAGGCCCAGATCCTGAGGGACAAGGACATCTCTAAATCAGTTTTTTCCACAATGCTAAGACTCAAAGTCTACTTCCCTCAAGGTCTAACACTGCATTTGGGATCTGAATTGGGTTTAAATGTGGCTTTTTAAGTGCTGAGAAAACCAATCAGTGATACTCCCCTTTTTACTCACTCACTGGGTTACATTTGTTTGACATCACCTCTACAGTGACAAGAAAACGTTTGTGTGCCTTCAGGCTTAACTGGTTTTCTGCAGTAGTTTTGCCATAACATGTGATTTGATCCTCCTCTAAGTCGCAACAACAGAGAAACACAATGGCGTTGATATACTAAAGACAAATCCACTTTGCACTGCAAGTGCACTTGAAAGTGCATGTAGAAGTGCAGTCGCTGTAGATCTGAGGGGAAGATCTGAAATGAGAGAAAGCTCTGCTGATTTGATCATCCAATCGTTTACAAGGAAAAATGCTTTTTTTTTTTTTTTTCCTCCTTAAATGTCCCCCCACCCAGATCTACAGGGACTGCATTTCCAAGTGCACTTCCAAGTGCTCTGGCAGTGCACTTGTAGTGCGAAGTGGATTTGCCTTTAGTACATAAACCCCAATGTGCTTAAAAGAGAAATGTTGGGTGTTTTTATTTCTCTCACGTTCACTGACAGACACAGCCCTTCTTTGACATGTGGTTTATATGCACATCCTACTAGGAGTTAACTAGGCAAAAAGAAAGAAAGCAAGCTGGCCCCTCCCAGGAGGCCATCCTCTCTCTCCCATATAACCCCCCTGCTTTGCCTAGCATATCAGTTTTAATATGCCTAGTGCAAGGAGTTGACCTGGCTCCCTTTATGGGACCTGCTCATATTTTTTGTTACCGCTTTTTTTTTTTTTTTTTTTTTCAAGCTATCTGATGAAGACGGCTATCAAAAAGCCGGCTGGGGCATAGAGGATAACTAGAATCCTGCAGTTTCCCCAGCACAGCCGACCGATGCGAGCTAGTCCTATGCTGTGGCGGGGCCCGCCGCATCGTGCCCGTTCCGTGCGGGCGGCCAGTGGGTGACCCCCACTTGCGCCCAGTGACCGGACTCGGTTCCTGTCCAGGGGCCTCTGGCCTGCAGCATCCCTCTCCGGCTGGGGAGGAAGGTTTGTGACCGGGTGGCTACCCGCTATGCCCGTCGGAGTGGTGAGTGGCCCCCCCTCTCTTCCCCCCCTAGGGGTGCGGAGGGGGGTGCTGGGCGTACTTTAGCGTTTTCTGGCCGGTCGTTGAGGGTGGTCGCTGGGCTAGTGCCCTCCTGGGTGTCCTCGCCCCCTCCCCCCCCCCCGCACCGCACCCCGTTTAAATACCGCATTTGTGCGTTTTGATACCGCCATGTGGAGATCCATTTTGCCGTAGCCGCGGCCATTTTACTGAGGGTTTCCCTCTAGTGGCAGCGGCGGCCATTTTGCTGTAGTCGCGGCCTGCACACAGGCTTTGGCCTCTTGTGGATGATCTCGGCGGCCATATTGGATGTCCCTGAAGCAGTGTAAAACGTGCTGCTGCCGTTTTACTTTCCTTTTCACTTGGGACAGCGTGGCTGACTACAGACGGCGCAAGCTTCTTCCTGGCGGTCCTTAAGCACTCCTGCATGGAGCAGCGCTTGTGGGCAAGAAACAGCAAGTATAGCTGGGCTCTCCCTGGGGTGTTGGTAGCGGTGGGTGCAGTCCTCCTGGGGTTTCCCTGGTGTTCTGTGGGGCTGCATTGTGGGGGTGTCAGATCATTTTTCTAATTTTGACTGTCAGTTGTGGTGGTGCGATGACAATGACCCTGCAGGTCCTTCTGGGGAGGAGTCAGAGGCAGCGCAACTTGCGCTGGGGGCCCTGGTGTCCCTGGACCAGCTGAGAGCAGTGTTTGGGGAATTTCTTCCCTGGGTGGGGCCGAGCAACGCTCTGGGGGCCCCTAAACGCCCGCCTCCCCCTTGTTCCCCAGGGGAAGGATCCGAACCGGAAATGGCTTCGGGGCTCACGGGGACCCCCGTGGAACTCTGAGTGTGAACTAGTCCCCTCGGATGGCGAAGAGGACCAGGGGGCCTCGGTTGCGTGCGAAAAAGCGCTGGTGACCGCACTGATTTCTAATATCCGTGCGTCTTCACGACTGGACCAAGCAGGGGAGTCGCAAGTGTCCGCATATGTTTGCGGGTCTGCTAGGCCGTCTAAAGCTTATCCTTATGATCATTTTTTTGACCATTTGGTCTATCAGGAATGGCACCGTCCGCAAAACTCCTTCGCCCTACCTAAACGTTTCGCTATACGCTATCCCTATGAGGATAGTTTCGTGAAGAAGTGAGCGTCCCCCACAGTGGACCCTCCGGTGGCTCGCCTGAACAAGGCAACGAACATTCCTTTGGAAGGGTCCCCCTCGTTTAAGGACCCAGCCGATAGGCGAACGGAGGCGGTGTCAAAGGCACTTTTCCTGTTGGCAGGAGCAGCCATGCGGCCAGCTCTGGCGTCTGCCATGGCGGCGCAATATCTGTCTGAATGTATAGCGGAGCTGCAGAATGATTTGGACTGCGGCAGGGCGCTTGAAGCGTCGGAGAAGGCAGACCATTTGTTTCATGGTATTCGGTACCTGTGTGATGCAGCTCTCGACCTGCTTCCCATGTTGTCAAAAATGTCTGTTTTTGCAGTCATTATCAGACGGGTTCTCTGGTTACGTTCGTGGTCGTGTGACCACGCGTCCAAAAAAGGTCTTGCGGATCTTCCCTTTCAGGGTGGCCGTCTCTTTGGGCCACAGTTGGATGAAATCATCAAGGCTTTCACTGGAGGGAAGAGTACTTTCCTTCCGGAGCCCAGGCGGCGGGAGTTCCGCCGCAAGCAGGGGCCTGTTTCTTCGGGTCAGAAGAGGTTTTTTCGTGCCCCTGGCGCAGCGGGCAAGGGGTTGAGGCCCGGCAAGCCTGCTGCAGGGGGCGGTAAGGGACCCTGGCAGCGCAAGAACGAAAAGACAGAGGACAAGCCCTCCTCTGCATGATGGGTTGCCCCCACCCGAACTTCGCAGACAGGTGGACTGCCCACATTTCCAACTGTTGGGTGCAGGAAGTGGTGTCCTCTGGGTACAGGATGGAGTTCAGCACTCTACCCCCAGACAGGTTCTTCCCGTCAAACTTGAGACTCCCTCAGGGGCATTGGGAGGCCCTCTTAAGGGCTGTTCAGGCACTCTCCGACCAGGGGGTGATCGTGCCAGTACCTCAGTTGGAGAGGTTTCACGGTTTCTACTCGAACCTATTCGTGGTCCCCAAAAAAGGGGGGGGGGGCAGGCCAGTTCTCGACCTAAAGGCACTAAACCACTTTGTGAGAGCGCGAAAATTTTGATTGGAATCTATCCCATCGGTCGTGGCCGCCCTGCACCAAGGGGACTTCATGGCGTCCCTGGATATCAGGGACGCGTACCTCCACATTCCCATTTGTCTCCGGCACCAGCGCTTCCTGCGCTTTGCGGTGGGAGATCTTCATTACCAATTCGTGGCACTTCCCTTCGGTCTGGCCTCGGCTCCTCGGGTGTTCACCAAGCTGGTGGCCCCGGTGCTGGCGCTACTGAGGCAGAGGCATTGCGGTGGTAGCATACCTTGACGATCTGCTCCTGAGAGCAGAGTCTGCTTTGGCTCTGGAGGAGAATGTGGCTA
Organism: Glandirana rugosa; assembly: GCA_018402905.1. NCBI lineage: Eukaryota > Metazoa > Chordata > Amphibia > Anura > Ranidae > Glandirana > Glandirana rugosa. The sequence continues at coordinate 529,027 of BLSH010103639.1, read as the reverse complement.
TCACCATGACCTCGTTAAAGGACTTCGGCTGGCTGATCAATTTTCAGAAGTCGACGGTGGCACCTTCCTGGCGCCTGGAATATCTGGGTCTGATTCTGGACATGGAACAGGCGAAGGTGTTCTTACCTCCGGCCAAGTTGACACTGACACTGCAAGCAGCAGTGTGAACCCTGCTGTCACGCCAGTGGTCCTCCTTACGGTTCTGTA
>BLSH010103639.1:479963-490479 GCA_018402905.1 Glandirana rugosa | reverse complement strand
AAAGCACTTGATTTTTTTTTGTTTTGTCATTTCAACAGAAGCGAACGCATACGTAAGTCGCGCCCGCATATGTAAACGGTGTCCAAACCACACATGTGAGGTATCGCCGCATGCGTTAGAGTGAGAGCAATAATTCTAGCCCAAGGCCTCCTCTGTAACTCAAAACACCTAACCTGTAAACATTTTTAAAGCAGCGCCTATGGAGATTTTTAATGACCAAAGTTCGGCGCCATTCCACAAGTTTGCGCAATTTTAAAATGTGACATGTTGGGTTACTCGGCGTAACATCATCATTCACATTATGAAAAAAAATTGGGCTAACTTTACTGTTTTGTTTTTTTTTAGTTCACGAAACTGTTTTTTTTTTTTTAAAAACGCGTTCGAAAAATCGATGCGCAAATAACGCATGACATAAAAAGTTGCAACAACCGCCATTTTATTCCCTAGAATCTTTGCTAAAAAACCATATATAATGTTTGGGGGTTCTGAGTAATTTCCTAGCAAAAAAATGATGATTTGTACATGTAGGAGAGGAGTGCCAGAAATGGCCCGGATATGAAGGGGTTAATAAAACTGCGTTACAGTATTACGCTATGTGGCCCTTATCTTTTCATGATATGTGGTGAGGGAGATCCTTGAGGTCTGCTATTCAACTATCCAGTCCTGTTGTGGATGTTACTGAGTTTTGGGAATATAGAAGGATTGATCTGCTACTCCTCCAAGACCCTGCAGAGGGCTATATCTGCCAGCGATTTTGACCCTTACTAGAAATAGTGGGTCTACGTGTTCTGGTAAGGGTTTTATTTACCCGTCTTGTCACTGAAGGTGTCTACATGATCCTTGGTGGTGGAAAATTAGAGTGAATTTTTTTCATCCTTGAACCTGCACAAGACTCTTTTGGATGTTTTTCATCATTTTTGTTTTTCACGTTTTTTTCACAATTAATTGGGACTTATTATATAATTTCTCACTGTATGTTTTTACAGTAATGTATAAGATTTATGTGTTTTTTATTTATGGATTTGTATTTCACATGCATATTTAGAATCTATTTTCAGCATCCCTATCTGGGGGCTTACCCTAGTTTGGGATTAAGCACGGTTTGTTTAAATAGGTGTATTCACTATCACTACAAGATTTTGGCAGATATCCCTAACTGGAGGTTTACTCTGTTAGTTGAGATCTAGCACGGTTCATGCAATTTTTTGTTAGTGCAACAATCCTTTTTAATTTGACATTTTTGGGGTGGGATATCGCACTTTTCATTGTTGCTGCTGTAAGATATAGTCCTTTATCTCAGCGCGGTATTTTTCTATTATTTATGAAATCAATTGTGTCAGGTCGAAGAAGTATCATGGAACACCTCAGCTGATACATTGACAAACAACTGTGCCCACTGGTCACAAATCTCCCCTCATATATCCGAGACACAGTCCATCTCCTCCAGAACTTGGAGGGCCTCCGCTTGTCACTTGACGCCGTTTTAGTTTCGACACAGGATGGAATACAAGCAGTTAGACATTTTCTGTCTCAATCCCATCGGGATGACAAGAAATTACACAACTTTATATTATCCTCCCTTAAATTCATATTGATGCAAAAAATGTTTTCATTTGATGTCTCTTTTCCTCCAGGTGCAGGGGGTGGCTATGGGGACCTGTTGTGCCCCCTCCTACACCAACCTGTACCTGGGGGAATGGGAGAGCACATTTGTAGCAGTTGAGAACTTAATAGATCTGACCGGGAGCATATTGATCTGGTACAGATTCATTGATGATATTTTCTTGGTGTGGAGTGGTGCGAGGGAATCCCTTCATCGCTGCCTGACTGCTTTGAACAAAAACACCTTTAATCTAAAATTCACCATGCCCGCTTACCCCTCTAAACCTAACTTTCTCAATGTAACAATCTTGAAGGATGAGGCAGGAAGGCTTACGAATACCCTATACCGAAAAGAAACAGCAGGGTACACAATCCTGCATGCTGCTAGTTCCCATCCAGCGACTCTAATCAGATCCATTCCATACGGACAATACTTACACCTCGGTAGAAATTACTCTACCGAGGAGGCTTTCCGCATAGAAGCGGATAAATTAAGGTGTAGACTACGCGAGAGGGACTATTCTAATACTTACCTTAAGAAGGCATATAAATTAGCAAGGGAAAAAATGAGGAAACAGTTAATTTTTGGTGAACCTACTACCCAAGTGAAAGATAAACCCTCCAAGGCATTCACTAACCAAGCTAGAATTATCACTAAATATACCAGGCAACATTGAAAAATCTGAAAAATTCTTTCAAAATTCTGGCAAAATTCTGGCATATCTTATTAATGGATCCCACCTTATCCCCCCTAATACCTAAAAATCCCCCAATGACCTTTTGCAGATCTCGATCACTACGAGACTATCTAGTCCATAATGAGTACACAGCTGAATTTAGGGGCTACCCCTGCAAACAAATGGGTACCTTCAAATGTGGTGGTTGTAAAATTTGGCGCTATATGAACACTAATACCAACACCAAATGGACAAATATACAAACCATCGCATTTCACCAATTATACCACAGTAGGGGTAGTATTTCTACTTGTGCTTGTGGGGGTTTCTACGTGGGTAAGACAACACAAGAATTTTACACGAGAGCCTCAAGACACATAACAAGTATGAAAACATGTAACCCTGGCATTCCCTTAAGCAGACACATAAGAGATACTTGTAATAAATCCCTCCCAAAAGTTGAGTTTTTAATATTGGACCGCACCCACCCAATCAAGGTGGGGACTGGGACAAGACCCTCCTACATAGGGAGACCCAGTGGATAGTGGACCTACGGGCCACTATGCCACCAGGTTTAAACAGTTCCATTAGTTATTGACCTTTCTTGGAAGGCTTTACTTCGGGTACTTGAAAAGGACATGGTTAACATCATTATATTATGAATGAGTTGAAAACAATTTTTTGGGGGAGACTTTAACCTCCCCCAGCTTAGAGGTTATATTTGTGTTGTGGCTATTTTCAACTAAAATATAACACTATGTTGCTTAATCTGATCGCCTTCTGAATATTTTCTTAGTTTTTTTTCCATGCATCTTGTATAAGGTGGACGACAGTGGCTGTATTTTCCATCTATTAGCCCCACCTTCCTTATTTATATCAAGATTTCCTGGATCCTCCTCATGTCAGCCTACTATGGGTCAGCTCTGACCCCTTCAGGACAACCTCTTTCTAAGCCTATAAGAGGCGGCTGTCTGCCTATATGCAGTGTTCTTTTTTCATCCTCGCTCCGGACACCTCTAAGACAAATATATACTCATGCACACACGCAAGAAGAAGCAAGGTAGGAGACTTACTGCGAAACCTTGTGATGTCCATGCGATCCTGCCGGGCTGTAAATCTTCCCTTGTGGGGTATCCTTGGTGCTGGGTCTCAGTGAAGCAGTATAAAGGACTGCATGTATACACCAGCCTTTAGAGAGAGGTTAAACACTGCTGGGTGGGCTGTGCGGCAAATTGTTGAGACGGCAGGCAGGCATCACTTCAGCAGTATAAAGGACTGCATGTATACACCGACCTCTAGAAAAGCAGTTAAATACTGCTAGTTGAGCTGTGTGGTAAAGTGATGAGACAGCGAGGACAGAGTCTCACTTCAGCAGTATAAAGGACTGCATGTATACACCGGCCTCTAGAAAAGCAGTTAAATACTGCTAGTTGAGCTGTGTGGCAAATGGGTGAGACAGCAAGGACAGCAGTATAAAGGACTGCATGTGTACTCCGGCCTCTAGAAGCATTTAAATATTGCTGGTTTGGGCTGTGTGGCAAATGGATGAAACAGCAGCTGAGGCTTGTAGTCCTAAAGGAACTCAGGAGGTTGCTGAGAGTGGCCACTTCCTGGTATAGGAACACCCTCTCCCATGCTCTGGATCCTGCTTCCCTGCGGTGATTACAACACCTGTAGCCCCAGCTTGTCTCATAATCACTGCCTCTGTGCTGAGTGATGTGGGATCTCAACACGGCTGCTGCCTTGAGTCGCTGGATAGATCTCTGGCTGTCTATGTGTTTCCAGGTGTCCTGGGTCCTCCTGCCTGCCTCTATAGCACTGAAGAACGCATGAAAAAGTTTTTGCCTATTTTTAAGTTTTTTTTTTTTAAAGAGCGCATTTTTCTTCTCTACACAGAGAGAAGACCCGGATGCGGGATAAACACCCGCAGGGAAGTACCAAGGAGCCACATCAGCCGCAAAGAATGAAGCGCTCAGTGCGTGATAAATCAGGTCAGAGGAGTGGTCGGCGGCAGGATAAAATCCATGTGGAATGCCACTCCAGGTCAACCTCTCTGGTGCCTCATTGCATTGTCGTGTGCCCAGGACAATGGCTGTTGCAACACCAGAAAACAACCACTAAGCGCTAGCAGGTGCATAAGCAAAGACGCAGATCCTCTTCATCTTCTGAAAGGGCCTCGGCCCGGGATGAGAAGGCCTGCGGGGCGCGCGTGCAAAACTCCTTGCCAGGGAGGCGTGTATACTTCTCTTGTTTGAAGGAGGCCACATGTGATAGTGCAGCAGATGCACGCCAGGTGAAGCACTATATTAAGGCAGCAGTCAAAGACCGCATGAAGGCCGTGTCTAAGAGATCTCGGACTAGGCAGCACTCTTCCGCTTCAGAATCAGAGCCAGAGGCAACATATCGCTACAGTTCAGAAGAACATTCAGATGATTCCTTCTTTGGGCCTGATTCGCACCCGTGCATTTTTGGTGCGTTTTTGCGGATATGCACTACAGTCTGTTTGGCGTTGTTCCCTATGGAACATGTCTGTGGTGTGGGTCTGCGGGATGCGGAGGATGCTGGGGATGCATGGGTGCGAGTCGAGCCTAAGACCCCTTTCACACTAAGGCGCTTTTCACGCGCTTGCACGCTAAACAGGCACCTGCAAAGCTCACGAATCCTATTTCTTTTAAAATCTATGGATGCTCTCACACTAGGGCAGTGCGCTGGCTGGATGGTGAAAATACACCCCTCTCCATTGAAATCAATGGAAAGCTCTTCAAAAGCGCCTAAAAAGCTCTTCAAAAGCGCTTAGTATTTTATGCAGCGAGAATATTATCCGGATTTGAAAAGGTCACTCCTGTCCTTCCCATTATTTTGTTTTTTTTTTAAATACAAGAAATAATGGAAGATGAATGGGCAAAGCCCGATAAAAGATTGAACGTCCACAACATGGTCTCAAACTTGTACCCTTTTTGCTTTAGGGATCCTAGGCTTTGGGATGCTAAGGCGGATGCCTCATTACAGAGACAAGCTGGGCACATTACCTAGCCTCTAGATGACTCAGTATTCTTCAAGGTCCGATGGATCGTAGGATAGACACATTCTCAAAAGAATGCACATGGTAGCAGGAGCAGCCTGCAGGCCGACTATAGCACTTTCCTAAGTAGCGGCAGCCTTAAAGGTGTGCATTACGGAGTTGGAGGCCGGTTCTTTGGGTTAAATGATAGGGGAAGAAGGCTCCCTCCTTTACAGTCCATTAGGATCCGGGTGTATTTTCTAGCACAAGTGCCCGTGGACCAGGTCAGGATAACACTGAAATCGATGGCTCAGTCTGTGACGGCACGCAGAGCCCTATGGCTGAAGCATTGGTCAGCAGATAGTGCTTCCAAGCACAGCCTTTGCTCAGTTCCTTTTGATGGAAGATTTTTTGGCAAAACCCTGGAGTCGGAGGTGTAACAAGTGTCTGGAGGGAACTCCAGGGAGGGCTTATTCCGCAGGAAAGGAAAAGATTCCCTCAGCCGTTCATGCCTCCTGAGAGATCTAAAAAAGGTTTCGGGGAAGCTTCCGCGTACAAACCGAGGCGACCGTTCTTTAGACAGTGGAAGGGGCAGAGTCCAGCCTTTCTCAAAGCAACCAAAGCCAAGGCGAACCAGCCAGCAAAAGCTTCAGACAAGCTCTTCTGAAGGGTTCCCCGTCCAGACTTCCCAAGTGGGAGCAGACTCTTACTTTGGAGAGGTCTGGGTGGAAGAAGTTTAAGATACCTGGATCTTGGACATCATTCAAGGAAAGACCTCCCTAGTCACATTCTGTGGAGACCCGAATTCCTACTTGTCCAGAGAAAAGGGTGTTGTTTATTGATGTATGTAAAGAATTTATTGGCATCTCAAGTAATTCTGCCAGTTCTGAGGCACGAGAAGGGAGAAGAATTATATTCTCTTCTGTTCTGGGTAACAAAATCCTCAGAAGGATTCAAGCCGGTCCTGGACTTAAAAGCCCGAATGCCTTCATGAAAGTCCCTCCATTCAGAATGGAGTCCATGCAAACCATCATTATCCATTGTGAAGAAGGGAGATTGGCTAGCATCAATAGGCCTAGCGGATGCTTACCTACATGTGCCCATAAGTACATCACACCATTGCTTCCATTGCCAGTTTCGTTGTCTGCCATTTGGGCTGGCCACAGTTCCGAGAACATTTTCAGAAGTTTTGGCAGTAGTTATCGCTATCTTAAGGATCAGAGGCATTCAAATTTTTCATTATCTGGACGACATTCTCCCTCGGGCCGCGTCAAAGTCCCTCCTTCAACAGCACGGGCTGATAACCTGCAGCACGATCAGATGGTTCGGTTGGTTAATCTATTGCAACCGGCTCAAATCCTAGAGTATTTAGGAATGCAATTCGACACTACCCAAGTTTGTGTATTGTTGCCTGTTAGGAAGTTTGTGGAAGTTCAGACCAAGTCCGGAATAGTAATGACGAGGCAATTTCTGATGGCCAAGAAGTGTATGCAGTTCTTGGGCCTGTTGTTGTCCACAATCCAGGTAGTACCTTGGGCCAGGTTACGGAAGGGGAGATTTCAATACAATTTTCTCCATCAATGGAATCTCCACTCATTAGCCCGGAAGAGCTACCATTCAGTACCGATAAAACGGTCTCTGATATGGTGGAAGATATCTCAGAATCTATACCGCGGGGTGCCTCTCGAACCTCCAGTTCCAGTAGTGCTGACTACAGATGCCAGCCTAGTAGACCGGGGAGCTCATTCCTTAGGCCAACAAGTACAGGGCAAATGAGAAGCATCTCTATTTCAGCATTCAAACCTGTTAGAATTAGAGGCAGTTCGGCATGCTCTAGTAGCCTTCCAATTGATGTTGCAAAGGGGGTAGTCCAAAGTCCTTTCCAACAACAAACCATGGTAGCCTACGTGGCCCGGCAAGGGGGCACCAGGAGCCTCCCACTACTCAGTGGCATGCCAGATTGTTCCCTAAGCAGCAGCATAAATTCTGGGTCCACAAAACAAGCTGGTGGATCAACTGAGTCAGAGATCCTTGGATTTGAACGAACGGGGCTTGAATGCCAGATACCTGTTCAAAATCTTCAAGGTCTGGGGGGCCTCAGTCATAGATTGGGTGATGTTGGAGGAGAACTCTCAGATTACGTGTTAGTTCTCCCAAGGGTGGCACTCGCAGGCTCTGGGCTGGGATGCTCTATCCATTCCATGGGACTTTCCCTTAGTCTGTGGTTCCTCCGCTCTCGCTAATCCTCAGAGTTTTAATGAAGAACAGGAGAGAACAGCAGTAGTGGTGTGGCCCTTCTGGCCCAGAAGACCATGATGTTCACTAGCATAGAAAATGGCTATGTGTCAGCCAATTCCTCTGCCTCCTCTCAAACATTTTCAGCTGCAGTACAAGCAGTGTAACCCGAAGTTGGGAAAACTGAGGTTTGTGGCGTGGAGGTTGGGAGGAGATCGATAGAGCTTTTAGTCACGAGAACTACAGATAATACTTTATTATAGGATATATAAGGCCTTTTTGTCACTTCTCAGCAGGAAAGAGCTGGGATCTGAGGTCACCTGCAGTCTCTAGCATATTGGAATTTCTCCAGGAAAGTCGGGGCAAGAGTTTTATAGTTTAGCTCCTCAAAGGTTTGAGACTGCCCTGTCCGCTACGGGGAACAAAGATAGGCCTTGGATCCTCTAGGGATACATTTCTGAAAGGCAACAATAAAGATCAGGTCTTCAATAAGGCCTTTTTTGAAGTGGGACCTGCCTCTAATTCTGAAACCCTTATTAGCACCTCCATTTGGTCCGGTGTCATTATGCTCTTTGTCTCAGTGCAATTTTTTTTATTTTAGGGTAATTGCATGAGCCAAATGGGTGGCTGAACTGTGTGCTTTCTCAACCAGGGAGCCGTAGTGCCGAATTCTCCAAAAGGAAATAATACTCAGACCGGTCCCAAACTTTCTTCTAAAGGTAGCATCAGCCTTGCAGATGAATTGGGAAGTCTTATCGGCTTTTCCGGGTAGTAACTCGGAAGACGAATGGACTAGGCTGGATCTAGTACAGGCCTTATCAATATACCTAGAATGAACTAAAGATGTCTGGAAACAAGATCAGCTCTTCATCTTTCCCGGGTCCTCCAGGAAAGGCATGGCTATGCCTCCTAGAATAGTGTCTTCATAGATCGTAAAACCTATCCAGAGGGCATATAGAGAGGCTGGATATCCTCCGCCATTGGAGGTCAAAACACATTTTATGAGAAGCATGGCAGATTCCTGTGCGTCATACGCTAAGATGTCAGCAGAAGTAAGGTGCAGGGCAGCTAGCTTGAGTGCACCGAATACTTTCATTCCGCGCTACAGAGTGAAGGTAACTCTGACGGCATTGGAAGCTTTTGGGTCGACTGTGCTGTCGGCCATTAAAATAATTGATATTGGTTTATGATTCTGGTTTTTGGTGTCTTCCCTCCCCTTATGTGGTTGATTGCTTGTTACATCCCATAGTAGGCTGACATGAGGAGGTCCAGGAATAAGGAAAATTGTTTTCATACTTACCGTAATTTTCCTTTCCTGGATCCTCCATGTCAGCCGAGGAATTCCCACCCAAAGTCCGTCGCGAGGTGGGTAAACTGAACATTGCATATAGGCAGACAGTCGCCTCTTAAAGGCTTGGAAAAAGGTTGTCCTGAAGGGGTCAGAGGGGGCGGAGCTGACCCATAGTAGGCTGACATGAGGATCCAGGAAAGGAAAATTACAGTAAGTATGAAAACCATTTTCCTTATTTACATTCAATATATACATTTCTAAATATTTACCACCAGGTGGCATACTGATCTGGGTGATTCTATCTAGCCCCCATATTCAGATTTCTTATTTATACTCTTGGAGGAAAACATTTACGTTATTTTTCCTTCTACCTGCCCTCTCTGTTGCTACACCATATGTACTAGTGGCAGCTACTTTCATGTCCACTAATCCTTGCTGGTTTGGATATTGCCATCTCCTCACACCTGATCGCCATTGTTCCATCCCCCTACTCATTCCTCTCCATCCTTCCTCTGTGTGATTGGTCTCCTTTTTCTATTCAATGATGGGCACTGCAGGGTGGAGCACCAACACTTCCTACTAGGGACATTGCAAAATGGATGCTTCCTCGTTCCAGCCGGGATACGTCACTTCTGGGTCCTTGACGCGTCATGGATGAAGCAGCACACGTGTGTCATGACACCGGGAGTGCGCATGTGCGCGCTTCTGGCGCCATATTTAGCCCCCCAGGTCAGTGCTTTTGATAGGCACTACCTGGGCAGCATTGGGGTATGTAACAAGGTGACCTGGACCCTACCATGGTGATGGATTTCTGACCTGGGGGGCTGAATATGGTGCCGGATGTGCGCGCATGCACACTCCCGGTGTCATGACGCGCATGTCTGCTGCGTCATCCATGAGGTGACGTATCCCAGCTGGAACGCGGAAGCGTCCATCTCACAATGTCCCTAGTAAGACATGTTGGTGCTCCGCCCTGCAGTGCCCATCATTGGATAGAAAAAGGAGACCAATCAGAGGAAGGATGGAGAGAAAAACATTTACGTTATTTTTCCTTCTTCCTGCCCTCTCTTTTAAAGGAAACAAATTTTGCAGTGTTGCAAGATTTGGGAAGAGAGGAGTGGGACTTTAATTGAAGCACGTGAGGGATACAAAATAAACTCATGGAGATGTTCGCAGAAATGTAATTTGTGGATATGAATATACTGATACATTCATCTGGTTTATTGGATATCATTCACCTCTCCACTTCACAGGTCTCTGTTCCATATCTTGTCTGCTCTTCAGCTCCCTTCCCTTGATTCAGCTCCACTTCCTTCCTTCCTTTCTTTTTTGATCTCCCATGCACACACCCACTCAACAGTTGTTTATTTAACCACTTCCTTACTGGGCACTTAAACCCCCCTCCTGCCCAGACCAATTTTCAGGTTTCAGCGCTGTCGCATTTTGAATGACAATTGCGCGGTCGTGCGACGTTGTACCCAAATAAAATTGATGTCCTTTTTTCCCCACAAATAGAGCTTTCTTTTGGTGGTATTTGATCACCTCTGCGGTTTTTATTTTTTGCGCTATGAACAAAACCAAGAGCGACAATTTTGAAAAAAGAACAATATTTTTTACTTTTTGCTCTAATAAATATCCCAAAAAAAAAAAAAATTATTTATTGGGTTTGGCCGATTTATATTCTTCTACATATTTTTGGTAAAAAAAATC
>BLSH010103639.1:469213-479953 GCA_018402905.1 Glandirana rugosa | reverse complement strand
CGCACGGGCGCCCAGCCCGCCTGAGCTACAGGCGAGGACTGGGCGCTAGCGGAATGTCTCGTCATCTTGCCACATTTGTGCCGCCAAGAGGCAAGACATTTACCCCTGTATTGTCTAGATGACTAGGGACAGTGACCCTAGTCAATCTAGACAATACAGGGCCGGTCGGGACGGGGGGGTGTCAATCTTGTGCGGGTCCCTTGTATAAATTGGGGAAGTGACGGGGGACGACCAATTGGGGAAGTGACGGTTACTGTAAATATGTCATTAGTCACCTGTAAATTTAAAGACTAGCGACTTATTTACAGTAACCAGGGTTTTTCACAGTTTCTACTGGCTGTACAGGGGTTAAATATGTTCCCTGGGCGTGTTCTAACTGTGGGGGGGCAGGGCTGGCCGGGACATAACAGATCTAACTGATCCCAGTGACAGGGATCAGTAGATCTGTTATGTCCCCATTTACAGAACGGAGAACCGCCGTGTTTACACCGTTCTACTGCTCTGTAAGGCGATCGCGGGTCAGGAGCGGACATCGAGTCCGCCCGACCCGCGGGCACGCCCACGCAGCATGCGGCGGTGGTGCGCGCGCGCCGCCGCCGCCGCCCAGTGCGCGCAGGGGGCGTGTAAAGGGGCGGACGTCCATGGACGTCCACCCGGATTTTCAGGTCCGCGCTGTAGACGTCTTTTGTCAATAGCGCGGACCTGTACAGGTTAATCCAACTCTCCCACAGCACACTATCATCCCATGCTTCAATCATGGCTCTTCCTATCACCAGGACGCCCTCATCCACCTGGGGTTGCTCCCATCATGCCCCCTGCCACAGCTCCCGGCCCTGATGGCCCTGGAAGGGCCTTTGGCTCCGATGGTGTATAACCATCATATGAGTGTTGTAAGTTGCATTCTTGCTTTTTTTTAGACACACCACGAGCCTGCTCCTGACGAGTGCGACACAATATTAACTAGTGGCAATTACTTTCACATCCACCCATCCTTGCTGGTTTGGATATTGCCGTCTCCTCACACCTGATCGGCATTGTTCCATCCCCCTACTCATTCCTCTCCATCCTTCCTCTGTGTGGTTGGTCTCCTTTTTTTCTATCCAATGATGGGCACTGCAGGGCGGAGCACCAACACTTCCTACTAGTGACATTGCGAGATGGACGCTTCCGCGTTCCAGCCGGGATACATCCTTTTCCGGGTCCTCGACATGTCATGACACTGGGAGTGTGCATGCGCGCGCCTCTGGTGCCATATTTAGCCCCCCAGGACCATGCTTTTGATAGGCAGTACCTGGGCAGACGGCGAACACTCGGGGCAGCATTGGGGTATGTAACAAGGTGACCTGGACCCTACCATGCTGATGGATTTTCCCTTCCATCATGCTTCTCCTCTCACCATATCCTGACAATTAACATCATTTCCTATGCCTGTCATCCATCCTTCTATTCCCACCTCATGTTTCTCCACCTTTCTCTCTTTTTTTTTTTCTCCCCCCTTTCTCTCTCCCCCATTTATTCTCCCACCTTTCTCTATCTTTTATCTCTCTCTTATCTGCAGTCCAGTCTCCCACTATGACTTTACAGACCTTCTCCCTCACATATGACCCATACCTTTTACAGGTCTAGAAGGCTTTTCCTTTCTAGCCAGGAGGGAGTGGACCGGTGGTAGATCCCCCTGGCCCACTAAATACTGGTTACCCCACTTGTCTCACACCAGGGATCTCAATGCTTTGGAGATATAACACAGTGAGTAGACTAAGAATTGTAATAGCACTTTACATTTTGGGGGTCTTAGTATGACAATGTGTCCCCCCTTTTTTTTTCTCCACTTTTTTCCCCCCTCCGTCCCATCTTCCCCCCCCCCTTTTCTTTGGCCCTCGCTCAGGCTATGATTCTAACCAAAAGACCCAAATAGACGCTATTGAAATACTCCCCACCTGGAATGAAGACCATACCCTAGCTGCCCTCTACTCCTTCGCGATACCTTTATCTTTGCCGGAAGTAATATTGTACTTGTCCTGTCGGATTACATGTACAGCCACTGCGCCCACACCTATAGATGCTGCTAGGACAGTTAAAACCTGTGGAACATCAAACTGATTAATCATTGCAAATATGTCTTCTGTCACAGCACATTGATTTGTTCTTTTCCTTTCCAATAGAAAAAAATCTCTCTTTTAGAAAAAACACCACTGTACTGCTCCTTTTCTGTTGTAATGCATCCCTGATGAAGGGCTTCTCTTGGGCCCGAAATGTACACGTTGGGTACCGAATTCCATCTTCGGACAACGGAACAATCTACTTTGAAATCTTCCTTTGCAGCATATGCGGATGCACATTTGGTGAACTGTATGATTATGTAACAGACATTTTATGTGATAGCTCCAATATTTGTTCACATGTCTGCCCCTCATTTGAGTGACAAGTCTCTTGTTAATGTTAACAAACAATACATTGTTATATTTTTAAACAATAGTGTGGTGCAGTTACCTATTTAACCACTTCAATACCAGGCACTTAAAACACTTCCCGCCCAGGCCAATTTTCAGATTTCAGTACTGTTGTGCTTAGAATGACAATTGTGCGGTTGTGTGACACTGTACCCAAACAAGGTTTTTATCATTTTGTTCCCACAAATAGAGCTTTCTTTTGGTGGTATTTGATCACCCCTGTGGTTTTTATTTTTAGCGCTACAAATAAAAAAAGACCGAAAATTTGAAAAAGAAAAAAATGTTTTTCTTTATTTCTGTCACAAAACTTTTTATAAGTATATTTTCTCCATCACTGACGGGCACTGATGTGGCTACACTGACGGGCACTGATGTGGCTACACTGATGGGCACTGATGAGGCTACACTGATGGGCACTGATGAGGCAGTACAGATAGGCACTGATAAGGTTGTAATGATGATGGAGCACATATATGCAGCACTGATGGGCGCTAAGCAACACTGACAGGCACTGATATGTGGCACTGATAGGTGGCACTGCTGGGGACTGATAGGTGACACAGGTGGGCACTGATAGGCGGCACAGGTGGGCACTGGCGGTCACTGGTACTTGGCACTGGTGGTCACTGGTACATATAGCACTGTTAGGGATGGCACTGGCAGGCATCATATATGGGCACAGTGCCATCTCCACAGTGCACTGTATGCCCCTTACCTGGTGGTCTAATGGGGGTTTCCTGGTGGTCCTGGGCAGCCTCCTGATGCTGCCCTGGGGGGGTCTCCCAGGTGGTCCTGGTCGGCTCCCTGGTCGTCCAGTGGGGTGATCCTGAGGGGGGCTGCACTGATAAACGTTCAGCGCACCCCCCTGTCAGGAGAGCAGCCGATCGGCTCTCCACTGCTCAGGTCTGCAGACCAGAGCAGAGGAAAGGCCAATAAACGGCTTTTCTTATTTACAAAGTGATCAGCCGTTATCCTGAGGACGTCAATAGATGTCCAGTCAGGATAATGAACACCCCGCCTGGCCGTCATTTGTCAATAGGCCGGGCGGGAAGTGGTTAAAGCCCCATCAAGGAGGTATTGTTAGTTTTGGTATGTAATCACATGGGGATGAGGTAACCACCACCTAAGCCTTACTGACAGTGGAACAACACTTCTAAAAAGATAACCAAAGCCTAAAATTTGCCAGTAAGTACTGTTCAATCACTTAAGAAGTGGAAAATTCGGGGATCTCTTGATACCAAACCAAGGTCAGGTAGACCAAGAAATATTGCAGCCACAGCTGTCAGAGGAATTGTTTGGGATACAAAGAAAAACCCACAGGTAACCTCATGATAAATACAGGCTTCTCTGGAAAAATACAGTGTGGTTGTCTTTATGGAACACAATACTTGAACGAAAATTACATGCATGGTCAAGTTGGTAGAAAGAAGCCTTTACTGTGCCAATGCCACTAAAAAAGGCCTGGTGATGCATGTCAAGGTGTTGTAGGGCATAGAGGGATTCCCTGGATGTTTGAGACTGACAGTTTTTATCATAGGCTTATTGGACAATCCATTCATCCTAAATACATACCTAAGTGGCAAGACTGTATAGTGTTTTGTGTATGTACATGAATGTGTATAGTGTTATATTATGATTATAATACTTATATACAGTATCTTGTAGACAAGATGCTTGCTATAGCTCCTGAGGATGTCTACAAAATGGAATAGTATTGTACGTGACATCTGTTCAATGGTTGTTTTAGTGTTGTACCAGTAGGCACGTTATAGAAATCTTTATCCTTTAACTATCTACTACTATACACTGCTACTTTAACTATATTTGCTGCATACTTGTTCCAGGGCATTGGCTGCTTGGTAGTGAATCTTAGATGTGGTTAACACATTTTATCCTGCCATGTTCCCTTTAATTACAGAAATTTATCTGATCTACAGTGGAAAAAATAATTATTTAATCCCCGGCAGACTTTGTAAATTTGCCCACTTACAAAGAAATGAAGGGTCTATAATTTTTATCATAGGTGTATTTTTCATGATTGAGACAGAATATAAACCAAAAATCCACACGAAACAAATAACAATGATACAAATGTTATACATTGAGTTAAAGTTCAGTAAGTAAAATAAGCACAGTGCCTTGAAAAGGTATTCATACCCCTTGAGATTTTCCACAACCAAAAATGTAAATGTATTGTGATAGACCAACACAAAGTGGCACATAATTGTGAAGTGGAAGGAAAATGATAAATGGTTTTTCAGATTTTTTTAACAAATATCTGAAAAGTGTGGCATGCATTTGTATTCGGCCCCCCTGAGTCAATACTTTGTAGAACCACCTTTCCCTACAATTAGTCTTTTTGGAAGTCTTTTTGGGTATGTCTCTACCAGCTTTGCACAGCTAGAGAGCGACATTTTTGCCCATTCTTCTTTTGTAAATTGCTCAAGCTCTGTCCGATTGGATGAAGCAGCAATTTTCAAGTCTTGCTACATGTTCTCAATTGGATTCGGGTCTGCACTTTGACTGGGTCATTCTAACACATGAATATGCTTTGATCTAAGCCATTCCATTGTAGCTCTGGCTGTATGTTTAGGGTCATTTTCCTGCTGGAAGGTGAACCCCTGCCCCAGTCTCAAGTCTTTTGCAGACTCTTAACAGGTTTTCTTCTAAAATTGGCCTGTATTCAGCTCCATCAATCTTTGCATCAAGTCTGACCAGCTTCCCTGTCACTGCTAAAGAAAAGCACCCCCACAGTATGATGCTGCCACCACCATGCTTCATGGTGGGGATGGTGTGTTCAGGGTGATGTGCAGTGTTAGTTTCCACCATCCATAGTGTTTTGCTTTTAGGCCAAAAAGTTAAATTTTGGTCTCATCTGACCAGAGCACCTTCTTCCATGTTTGCTGTGTACCCCACATGGCTTCTCGCAAAAAGCAAACGGGACTTCTTAGGGCTTTTTTTCAACAATGGCTCTCTTCTTGACATTCCCCCATAAAGGCCAGATTTGCGGAGTGCATGACTAATAGTTGTCCTGTGGACAGATTCTCCCACCTAAGCTGTGGATCTCTGCAGTTCCTCCAGAGTTACCATTAATTACCATTAATTCTCTCCTTGCCCAGCCTTTTAGGTGGACGATCATGTCATGGTAGGTTTGCAGTTGTGCCATAGTCTTTTTCAGATGAAGGATTGAACCATTCTTTGTGCGATGTTCAAAGCTTGGGATATTTTTTTATAACCTAACCCTGCTTTCAGCTTCTCCACAACTTTATCCCTGACCTGTCTGGTGTGTTCCTTCATAATGCTGTTTGTTCACTAAGATTCTCTAACAAACCTCTTGAGGGCTTCCCAGAACAGCTGTATTTATACTGAGATTAAATTACACACAAGTGGACTCTATTTACTAATTGGGTGATTTCTGAAGGCAATTTGTTCCACTGGATTTTATTTGGGGTATCAGAGCAAAGGGGGCTGAATACAAATGCACGCCACACTTTTCACATATTTGGAAAAACATTTATCACTTTCCTTCTAATTTACAATTATGTGCCACTTTGTGTTGGTCGATCACATAAAATCCCTATATAATACATTTTACATTTTTGGTTGTAACATGACAAAATGTGGAACTTTTCAAGGGTTATGAATACTTTTTCAAGATACTGTATTTGATCCCCAAGCAAAACATGACTTCGTACTTGGTGATTGACGGCTCTCCTGCCAGGGTGGGGTCTGTGCTGATTGTTTGTTTATCAGAGCAGCCCCCCCCCCCTAGGATCGCCACCCAGGACCACCAGGGAGCCCACCCTAGACCACCAGGTAAGGGGCACAATGGCCAACATGGCGCCAATTTCAGATGCCACCCAGGACCACCAGGGAATGACAACCTTACAGTGCAATCTGTCATTGCCGCCCACCAGTGCCACCTATCTACTGCCTATTAGTGCCCATCAGTGCTGCATATAAGTGCCTCATCATCAGTGCCACCTCATCAGTGCCCGTCAGTGTAGCCTCATCGGTGAAGGAGAGAGCTTACTTATTTACAAAGTTTGTGACAAACAGAAAAACTTTTTTTTTCAAAACTTTCGGCCTTTTTTTATTTGTAGCGCAAAAAATAAAAAACGCAGAGGTGATCAAATACCACCAACAGAAAGCCCTATTTGTGGGAACAAAATGATAAAAACTTTGTTTGGGTATAGCGTCATATGACCGCACAATTCTCATTCAAACTGCAACAGCGCTGAAAGATGAAAATTGGTCTGGGCAGGAAGTAGGGTTAGTGCTTGAATATGGGTGTAACATGTTACAAAAAGTGAACTTATCCTTTAAAGACCAAGTCAATCCAATACTGATAAATTAGAGGGAGATACAGTACACGGGGTGAAGCTTGTCAGTTATTTATGGCTAACTTCACACGGGCTTTTAAAGCAGGCATTTGAGAGGTGTTAAAAATGCCCCTCAAACCCCTATGCAAATGATACAATGGACAGTACACAGTGCTGTTCACATTATAAAAACATGAAGCGTTGTGTCGCTTCGCTTCAAAATTGACGCCTCATGTTAAGTCAGAAGGCGTTTGAAGCCTTTCAACGCCTACCCTTCAAGCCTATGGTAACGCTTTGTAAATGCTCTGGCAGGCATTTGCGGGGTGTTAAGATTAGTTTATTTCCTGTAATTGTATTGGCGTTTGTTTTAACGCTCATTGAACACTTCAAAACTGCACATAGGGTATTTGGGGAGCATTTTTAACGCTTCATATAATACAAGGATAAAAACTGCGATATGTATATTAAGAAGAAAACGTCAGTGAAAAATCATGCGAAAACAGCAGCCACAACACCACTAGATACACATGGCAATAAATCCTGTATATATTAAAAGGTTGCGCTGGCCATTGTATGTAAAAACAGTCTGTGATAAGTGGTGAAAAACCTTGCAGAATTCAGTTCAAATAAGACAATAGAAAAGTCCACTGAGCTGTTAAACTCCACCACAGTGTGCATCCATAGATCCCATGGCACCACAATGTGATATCCACCATCAGTATGGATGTCCGCGTACCGAAATATTTGGACCCCTTATTTACAGGGGGTCAGTACAGCCAGGGGGTAGCGCTGCTCAAGCACTAAGTAGCACTGGATGGCATGTAGCTCCTCACCCAAAAATAGTAAAACTCACAGAACGGTAAAACTGCGCATGGATGGAATGTAATTTGTGAGCCGGCCAGCGTTACATTTTATCCATGCGCAGTTTTACCATTCTGATGTAAGTGCAATATTATATGTTTATCAATAAATTAGCCTACGGGTTCACACTTTTACTCTTTTTGTGTGAGGAGCTGCGTGCTATCCAGTGCTGCTACTTAGAGCTACCTTAGATCTCCGTCTGGGAATCCTTGAGCAGCGCTACACCCTGGCTGGGTTAGAAGCCACAGGCTGCACTGACCCCCTGTAATGAAGGGGTCCACATCTTTCGGTAAGCGGACATCCATACTGGTAGTGGATATCCCATTGTGGTGCCGCGGGATCTATGGATGCACACTGTGGTGGAGTTTAACAGCTCAGTGGACTTTTCTATTGTCTTATTTGAACTGAATTCTGTAAGGTTTTTCACCACTTTTCACAGACTGTTTTTACATACAATTTTCATCGCAGCCTTTTCATATATATATATATATATATATATATATATTTATTTATTTTTTTAACTTTTCACTAATGCTTGTAAAACACCAGTCTAAGAAACTTACTAAAGCTCATTGACCCCAGTCTAACCCTCATGCTAACAGTGGCTTTGCTATGGGGGTGCGGGCTGCAGCCAGGTGACACCCTCCAGAGGGGTGACACCAGGGCCGGGACTAGACGCGATTGGGAGGGGCTCCAGGCGCAGTGTGCTAGCATGGAGGGGAGGGCCAGTGTGCTGCTACAGGCGATCACTAGTGCAGAGCATTTGCCCACATCTGCAGGGTTTCCCCGGGTCTCCAGCGCAATGATTGCCGACACTTTAGCAGTCGGTATCTTTCTCACCTGGCTGCATGTTTATAGCAGTGTCAGAGCACCGAGCACAGTTTCCTGCAGGTTCTGTCTCTGGTCTGGCGTGGAGGAGCCTGGGAAGGAGATCTCCCATCGCTGAAGTCCTGGTGACTGGTAACCAGAAAGTCTGTGCTGGGGGCAGGAATCTGGGGATTTGCGCAAGGGGAGGAAGGGAGATTTATGCTGGGAAAATTTAGAGGTGAGTGCATTTGTAGTGGGGGGGGGGGGGTTGTGCTTGCAGGGGGGGATTTGACATGGAGGGGTTAAATAAGAGGATTGGTGCTGAGGGTGGCGTGGGTGGGGGAATAAGAGGATTTGTGTACGAAGAGGGGTTTAATACTGGATGAGGTATATGGGGGCGTGGATTTGTGTGCAGAGGGGAGATTTGGGGGGTGGTTAAGATCATTTATGAAAGAAGGAGGGGTTTTGGGGGGATTTATGCTGAAAGGAGGGATATGGGGATTTGTGTTGAGAGGGAGGGGAGAGATGGGGGATGATTTGTGGGGTGGGCAAGAGAATTTGTATAAGGAGGGTTTGGGGGGATTTATGCTGGAAGGAGGGATATGGGGGTGTTTTGCGCTGAGAGGGGGGATTTGTGTTGAAAGGGGGTAAATGAGGGTGGTGGTTTATGATGAGATGGAGGATTTGTGCTGGGAGGGGAAGTATTGTGCTGAAATGGGGTAAATGGAGGGGAAGTATTGTGCTGGGGGGGGGGGGTTGTGCTGAAAGGGGGTATATGAGGGTGTTGATTTGTGCTATGAGGGGGATTTGTACTGAAAGGGGGTATATGAGGGTGGTGACTTGTGCTAAGATGGAGGATTTGTGCTGGAGGGGCATATATGTGGGTGAGGATTTTTACTTGGGGGGGGGGGGGGGAGAAAGGAATTGTGCTGCAAGGGGGTATATGGGGGAGAAGGGCACTCCGCACATACTCATTTAAAAGTTTAAACTTCTATTATAATGTTTCATATGACATTGTTGTTCAAATTTGATAGTTGTTAACTGCACTACTATTGCCATTATATGCAGTGTTATCTGGGAAAGCAATTATTAGGGGGTGACACCAACCCTAGTGACGCCACAGCATACTAACGCTATAGGGGCATTTGTTAAGCATTAGAAATGTAGTCAAGTGTGAACAAGTCCTAAAAGTTTAGGGCAGCATTCACCTTTAAATTAGGAATGTGTTTAAACTGCAATGCAAAAAAAAACAAAAACTTTGAGTTATTAAAGTCTGGACAGTTCATGGAGATGGCAAAACATTTACCAGCATTGCTTGGCCAATATAAAACCCAGTATGTATTACACTCTAAAAAGTGTGCTTACCAGAACACCAAATCGTAACTAATGTCATATAAAGCCCTGCAGCTGCAAGCTAAAACAGAGTAATGGAGATTAATATCAATAAGCAATAAAAAAAGAAAAGAAACAGATTTGTTTTAGTGCCACTTGACTTTCAATTGGCTGTAAATTATAGAAAAAGCAGAGACTAAAATGCTATTGGTAAATAAATGTGACTGCATCTGTGCACCTGATGCTTGATCCTTAACCTGACCTCTGTTGTGAACTTTGACCTCAAAGTGTGATATTTGCTTATGCCTTTTCATTTCATCACATCAGATTGTAAACAAGATAAAATAAAAGCAATTGGTACTACACAAATAAATGTAAATGAGATTCAGATCTTTTTTTTTTTTTTTTTAATGCATTGTAAAATGGAAAAATATGGAACAACCACAACTCTGCCTGAAGAAAGGTAATCAATCAAATCTCTTTAACTGGGTATGTAGAGCAATAATCCAAAATCAGCCATGGGGCCAACAGCAGTTCTATAGGAGCGCCAGCAATCCACAAATCATTTTGGGACAATGATAACCTCTGACAAGCAGAAAGGCAGTCATTGATGAAGCCACCCGTATTGCATAGTAGGCTTTGATCATGCTGGATTTGTAATAAAGTAGTTGATATTGGATCGCTGAATCAAAGACATTTGTTATTGGAGTTGTCTGTTCATAGCTCGATCTTTTACCAAGAAATTATAGGATGTGCCCATCTTGGTTCAAAATGTTGCACTCTGGGTAACCACTGAAACTTTTTTCCTTAACTCCGAGGAGTATTATATCATTTTTGCTAGTTGTCAGAGATTTAAAGTACACTGGTTTAAGTAACCTACCTGTTCACATTCATAGTAAACCTATGCACTTGAAAATATTACTAAAATGAATACAGCCTTTACTACGGGTGCCAGCAACCAGTAGACT
>BLSH010103639.1:437273-447521 GCA_018402905.1 Glandirana rugosa | reverse complement strand
CCCAAGGACACGTTTTAAACACATCAAAGGAAGGTAGTCAAAAAGACATAAAATATATCGACTAACCAGAGAAATAAAACTTAATGTTAGGACGGTAGATCACTAGTTTGACATCTTACGTACGTTGTCAATGACACAGCTCTTTTCTTTAACACCGGTGGTATAAATTTTTATAGAAGAAAACTGTGAAATCTTTGACATAACGACTAGGATAGCAAAGGGTGTTTGGAGTGACCCGTATCTGTTCTTCTGATGGTGACGACTGGAAGAAGACTTTGATGATCAGAAAGGAGGAGTAAACACAGACTAGGTATATCGACATATTTATATACAGCTATATGGATCAGACACAAATGAGGAGGAAAGACTAGTAGTTTCAGAAGAAGGTCAGCAGTGGTAGTCTTCTTGTCTATGCCCAGTGAGGTTTGTGGGAAACGATAGGATCAGCAATACAGTTTCTAAAGTGTCAAAAGAAGATATTTTTAAATATGGTGGCCACAATTTCTTTTCTCGACACAGTAACTGTTGCATGCATTCTACAGTTTGATCACTAGATGGCAGGATTGTAATTCAAAATAAAGAGACCAATCAGCTATATAAAATACAGAAAAACTGATGGAAGGAAACTACACAAATTTTGCACAGGAACCCTTTGAGGATGAGTTCTGTTGTCATATGTGTTATAGAAATTTTACGGCCACTCTATAGTGTAGCGTGTAATGATTATACATCATTGATAACACCATTAAAGACCTTCGATCACAAGCACTTTGATGGATGAAGCGCACACTTCCTGAATGTCCCAAGCAATTATAAGAATTGTCCACATTTGATTACATGGTGTAATAATTGTTTTGCTCAGAAAGCCAATGAGCCAATCAAATTAAAGCAAAACTGTTTTGACAAAAGAAATTCTGTGACTAGCATAGGACCTGGAATTTGTAATCCTGGAGGGGCTCAGCCTGTTTCGTTTTGTGGAGTCAATTTGGATATTCCAAGCAGCAGTAAGTCAGATTAATTATGCAAAAGAGGACTGATTTTTTTTTAAAATAATATGAAATATAATAGAAAATGTGTACTTTTTAAGAAGGGTAAATCTGCTATAGACAGCATTAGCAAGGCTGAGGCCCACATGTGACTCCAAGGCACCTAGTGTGAGATTCTTAGAGGTCATTTTAGCCTGGCCAGTGTTTGTCATATATCCAAACGGTGTTAGTTAAATAGAAAAAAAACTAATATTTTTCTGATCTGCTGATCCCCACTGGCTATTTGAACTTAACCCAGGCTGGGGTAAAATTTTCTCTTTAATAAATCACTCTCTTAGCTTTTTTCATTTAGACTTTATAGTGGATGGAAGGTTATAGAATGTCACAACATGCATTAAAACAATCAAAGAAAATAATTCCTAAACACTCAAAGCTGTTGTGATATGTATTTCTGAGTCAGACAATGGGACATACTAAAGGAGTCCTTTTTGCCCAAGGGAAATTAAAACAAATAGAAATTTCCTCTGAACCCTTTGGGAGGCTCTGCATACACCAGGGTGAAAAATGCAAAATCAGCCCCAGTACATTTTACTTCCACGGTTTGATGCCTAAACAGACAAAGGATCATTCTCTTTAGTCAGCCTAGTGCTGTTTTTCAAACCAATTCTGTGGCCAAATGACAAAAGGTTTGGATTCCTGGGAGGATTTCACACAAACTATATTTTTTAAACTTTTGTTGCATGTTATCTATTTTTCATTAAAGCTGAAAGCTAGGCAAATTACTTAATGCAAAGTTAAAGTATAAAGATGGGCATTTTCATACCTGTGAAAGGATTTTTAATTCTGTACAGCCGGCGCTTGACCTCCCTGCAAAGTATAAGGATGCTGAGCTAAATAGCCTAGTTGATGGCCCACCCCAGCCTCAGATTGGTCAGAGAAGGAGCAGCACAACATTGATTAGATCATCACTCTGTTGCCTCCTCCTCTCAGAAAGCTCCTACTCTTAAGGCCCCATACACACAGATGTTTTTCACAGCCGCATTTTTGAGCGTTTTTTGCAGCTCTCCATGTTATTCAATGGCCCCATACAAACGCTGACGTTTTTGAGCTGTAGATAGCATTGGAATTTGTGAGCTGAAAGCAGAACCCACGGCCAGCGCGTTCTGAAGCTGCAGCGTTAGTTTTTGACGCTGAGTCGGCAAAATGCTCACTAACATGCATTAACGCTGTAGTGACGTTAACCAGCATTTTTAGTGCCGCCGTTTTCAGATTCAAAAATAGAAGAGGAATGTTTTTTCAAACAAAACACTCAAAAACGCGTGTGCGCCAATGCAAATCGGCGATGAAATCGTGTTTTTGACGCCGATTTTTTTTCCTGACGTCGGTTCCCGACGTTACAGCTTATTTTTTTAATATGCCCATGGGTATGGGGCCTTAAGGATAAGTTCACTTTTTAGAAAAAAATAAATAAATACACATTTTTTGCAAATAGAAAAAATATGCATTTATTTGTTTAGAGCCTGTAATGCATTGCACCAGTGATCCGCAGAACACTGGTGCCATACAGCTCTCCTGCAGATCTATCAGTGTATCTGTGTGCCCATACGGGCAGGCAGATACAATCTGAAAGAGAGAATCAATGCACTACCACAGCCACAAAGGATGTTGGGGCTTATAGTTCATTCACACACACACTGATTTCAAAAAGTCACAGCTAGTACTGGGGGCTTCTCCCTGTACAACTGCCACAGGCAGGGGGTGGTAGCGGGCAGTGGCTGCAGCATTAGGAACATGTTACAGGTTCCATCCTAAAAACAGGTGGAGCATGTAACATATTCCCAAAGGTGAACTTATCCTTTAAAGTGTTTGTAAGGGTTCAAATTTATTTTTTTTAATCTTAACCAGGTCATACTTACCTGCTCTGTGCAATGAATTTGCAAAAAGCAACCCTGATCCTCCTGTTCTCAGGTCCCTGGCACTCCTGGCCCCTCCTTCCTGCTGCTTGCTCTGGGGGCACTTGTGAGTGCACCCTCCTGAGCCGCCTCTGTGTGTCTATGAGAGACCCCCTGTTTCCTCCTCTCTGGCTGTGATTTATAGCAGTGGCTCCTGCTGCTGTGTCTCAGCCTGTGAGGAGATCAGGAGAGGTTCAGCTCTCTTGCACATATCTGGATTGGGATTAGGCTCTAATGAGTATAGGGGGGGGGGGCTGCACACTGAAGGCTTTTGCATAGAATGCATGAAGGTAAAAAACCTTTAGCCTTTAGAATCACTTTAAATGAACAGAACTATGTACTGTACATCAGAGGCTCAATTGACTTACAGTGCTGCCCCACTTTCCCTCTGCAGGGGATGGTAGCAGGCGTATATGTAAAATACATTTAAAACGGAATTCCAGGAATTCTCTTTATTGACAACTTACATTGGTTCAGCTTGGTACAATGTATTTATCCATATATAATATTTAGAGGGCTGCTGGGGATGCTGTAAACCACTGTAGGAGCCTGCACTACATACAGTGATAGACACAATCTTTTGGGTCCTGCTCAAGTGGTTTTACATATCGACCAAAAGAAGTCACTCACTAGCTACTGCCACCATTCATAAAACACTTAGCATTTTTTTTCAATGAATGTAAGGCGTTTTCTGACTGGATGAGGGTAGTTTATGATGTCATCCATCTCTCCTCCCCACCTTGTCTATTCAGAGAATATCCTGTATTTACTGAAAAAATACAAGGTGTTCTTTGATTGACGGCAGTGCCAAGCAAGCAAGTGACCCCTTGCATTCAGTGTGCAGAGGGAATGACCCTTGAGCAGGACCTTCAAGATTGCGTCTATCACTGGGCTACAATACTGGTTTTCTGCATCCCCAGCAGTTCTCCATAAAAGCTATGATGTAAATTGGCAATAAAGATAATTCCTTAAGTTCTACTTTAATGCTTTATATTAGATTAAAATGCAATGTTTAACCACTTGCCCACTGGGCACCTAAACCCCCTTCCTAATCAGACAAATTTTTAGCTTTCAGTGCTCTCACATTTTGAATGACAATTACTCAGTCATGCAACACTGTACCCATATGACATTTTTGGCCTTTCTTTCCCACACAAATAGAGCTTTCTTTTGGTGGTATTTAATCACCACTGTTTTTTTTAATTTGTTATGCTATAAAGGAAAAAAAGGAAAAATTTTGTAAAAAAAATACATTTTTCTTCATTTCTGTTTTTAAATTTTGCAAATTAGTAATTTTTCTTCATACATGTTGGCCACCATTTATACTGCTAAATATCTTTGGTAAACATAACCAAACTTAGTGTATATTATTTGGTGTTTGTGAAAGTTATAGAGTCTACAAGCTATGGTGCCAATCACTGAAAATTGATTATACCTGATGTTCTGACAGCCTATCATTTCTTGAGACCCTAATAAACCAGGAAAGTACAAATACCCCCCAAATGACAGCTTTTTGGAAAGTAGACAGTCTAAAGTATTTAGTATGAGGCATGGTGAGTTTTTTGACCTTGTCATTTTTTCCCACAATTCTTTCACAAAATTGTAATATTAACAGGTTATTTCTCACACACTGCATATGCATACTTGCAACTACACCCCAAAACACATTGTACTACTCCTGAGTATGGCGATACCACATATGAGACTTTTACACAGCCTGGCCACATACAGAGGCCCAACATGCAGGGAGCACCATCAGGTGTTCTAGGGACATAAATTACATATTTAATTTCTTGACTATCACACTTTTGAAGGCCCTGGAGCACCAGGACAATGGAAACGCACAAAAAATGGCCCCATTTTATAAAGCAAACACTCCAACATATAATCTATGAGGCATAATGAGTCTTTTGAACATGTCATTTTTTTCCACAAGTTTTTGGAAAATGTGGAAATAAAAT
Source organism: Glandirana rugosa (assembly GCA_018402905.1). Classification (NCBI taxonomy): domain Eukaryota; kingdom Metazoa; phylum Chordata; class Amphibia; order Anura; family Ranidae; genus Glandirana; species Glandirana rugosa. The sequence continues at coordinate 442,622 of BLSH010103639.1, read as the reverse complement.
GAAAACACATTTCTTTTACAATGGGCACTGCAGTGGCATGTATGTGTCACGGATGAGTACTGATGTGGCATGAATGTGGCATGGATGGGCACTGATGTGGCACGGATGGGCACTGATGTGGCATTGATGAGTACTGATGTGGATAGATGTGGTACGGATGAGAACTGATGTGGCATAGATGAGCACTAATGTGGCACGAATGAGCCCGAATGTGGCATGGATAAGCCATGAATGGGCACGGATGAGCCATGGATGGAGCATGGATGAGCACAGATCATCACTGTGGTCACTTCAGATCCAGCCCACAATGCTGCTGCACCCTGCTGCCTCCTCTCCTCAAACGCTGTTTTCCGATCTGTGTGAGGAGAGGGGAGGAGCTGAACTGGACATGCTCCGGTCTGTTGACAACTGATCGGTCCAATCATGTGGTAAAGGGCCGCTGTCATTGGCTCCTTACCCTGTTCTGTGACGTGCTGGATCCGGAGGAACCAACAGTCATGAACATTCCTGGGGGTACGCAGGAGGACGTCATATGATGCCCTCCTAAAATTATCTGACCACGCTGAAGCCGCCATTCGGCTATGGCCCAGTTGGCAAGTGGTTAATATAGGCATGTAGTTAGACACGTGCTGATCAAGCGCTGATTGTATCTGTCTCATTACTACAATATATTTCCTATAACATCGTCAAATTTAGTTTTGAGGTTGAGTTTTCATTTTTACTGTATTATAACATAAGCTCTGTTTTGTCATATTTTTATCATAGCAGCAGCAGTATATAACATATGTCTGCTAAAACCATCCCACAAATCTCTCCTTATTGCAGAGAATAATGATATATGACTGCTGCTTTATTCAATGGGTAAACTTTTAGGGCTTTATTTGTAAATGTTTTCACATAGCTTTCTCCAAGGATTCTCACATTTTTCCAGTTGAATCCAATTAGAAAAATGTGTGAGTCTTGGGAGAAAGCTATGGGAATCTTGTGTGAAAACCTTTATAAATGGATCCCATACTGTGTTGGCTTGACTTTCAGATTTGTGTTTCGTAATGATAAAGGGCGGATTATCTAAGGCCACAAATGCCATTACTGGTGTGATCTGTAGCTACTATATCGCACACTAAATATGCAATGTTTTAGGCTAGCCATACAGTATACAATTTTCTTGATCAATTTTCCTTTAGATTTGCTAAAACCATATAATTTGTCTCAATTTGTATGGAGTCAGGCAGGCCCTTGTACTACATAGATGAAGGTAAATCTAAAGGAAATTGAATAAGTAAATTGTATAGTGCATGGCCAGCCTTACAAGCAGACCTTGGAGAACAGACAGCTATCACTGTCATGTCTGCACTAAAATGGAAATGGTGTTTTGTCTCTGGGAAACAAGGGTTCTATGGGAGGAAAAGTATACATGAGGACCAAACAGGCCAGATTGTGATCCTGATTACACAATATCATAGAGCTTACATCAACCCCAAAATATCATTCAAGGTGGAAAGTCACTTACAGTGTATGTAAACCCAAGAACAAATATTTAATTTATTGCACTTTAATATGTCTTAGATATGATGGCTGCATTCTTTTTCATATTTTAGGCTTTTATTCGCATCTGATCGTCACCTGCCAGTTAAACACTTCCTGTCCTAGGGTGACAATGGTCTCCATATTGTATTTACTTTGGACTACAGGACACCTCCCCTCATCTCTATACATTAGGTGAGTTTTTCTATAGTTCACAGAAGTAACCTGGACAGGGCTGCCAACACTTCTTGATATAGGACTGCCGAATGCATAGGACAGCCTTTATCATACACAAATGCTTTTGATAGTAAACAGACTAAATAGGAGCACATAGGTGAAAGTCATTGTTAAGGTTTACATACACTTTTATGTGACGGGCTTTATAATTTGAATAGAATTTGTATCATTGTATGTGTGCCTGTGACACTGTGAAAACACTATTGTCTACCTAAGGGCTCTCTGTCCAGGAACATAGACAAAGGCTCTATTTCTTTTATTTCATTGATACCAGAATGGGCTATATTTAAAGTCATCCTGTAAATACAGGATCACTTTTACTCAATAGGCCACCTCTGAGGCTCCATTTACACCTGAAAAGCGATTTTATATCCCTGCAAAACGCAGGGCGCATTAGCGATGCCATTAATGGCACCCCAATCGCACTGTAATTTTGCTGTGATTGTCACGCGGTAAATCGTGCTGCAATTGCCATGCGCAATGCTTGTCGCTCAAGAAGGAAAATTAATGACTTTTGTGTGATAGTGTCTCACATTGCAATTTGCTGCGGCTGCAGCACGAATTAACACACAACAATTACAGCACAATTGGGGTGCCATTAGAAGTAATAGCATCGCAAACGCGTCCCGCGTTTTGCAGCAGTTTGAAATAGCAGGTGAAATTGCAGTGATTCTGCCTACAATGTGTGAATGATGCCTAAAAGAAGAAATAAAATATTTACATTTCCAGCAGGACACAATAACCAGGTAGAAGAACCATATAAGCCAGAAGGGAGCACAAGCTTTGGGCTCTTACAATGGTCAAAAATTTACAGCGATTGGGCAACATAGATGTGGCAGCTTTTCAATACATGGTCCAATAGAAAGGTGGAATGTCTTCTATTACATGTGGTACTATGAATAAAAGTGACCCTGTGTTGACAGTCATTTCAAAGCTCGTCACTGGGTATTTAAAAGATACCTTTTCTAATTCACACAGTGGATGATGGGACATGTTACATAGTTAATCTGGTTGAAAAAAGATAAATTCCATCCAGTTCAACCAATAAGATTTGATAGACTGGGTTTAAGTCCTTCTTCTTCTCTGCGATGTGTGGAAGGATCCTTCTTGCAGTGTGTATCTCTTCCAGGTTAAGGGGCACTGCCTATTGGCTGCTGACTTTTTACACCACTAGGGTCCACAGAGGGTCCTTTAGTCCTAGAATCTGGTGAACAACCGATCAAATGCTGCATTTGTCCTCCACCGCCTCTACATCAAGAACCGGGTGATCAAAGACCCCTGATCGCTCAGTTCTTGGTCTTCAGTGAGCAGAGAGTGAAGACTGTCAGTCACCACTCTCTGAAATGCCCCTCTAGCACTTACTGGAGTGCAAGACTGTGAAAGGGATGGAAGCAGCTGGCTCTTCCTCTGAGTGGCACACTGAGAGGCTGAGCTAGCTCCTGTTCAAGCATCTGGGCAGATCCCGACATTACTGAGTCTGGTCTAGCTCTGTGACCTCAGCTGAACTTTAACCACTTGACCTCTGGAAGATTTTACCCCCTTCATCACCAGGCATTTTTTTTGCGATAAGGCACTGTGTTATGTTAACTGACAATTGCGTGGTCGTGCGACGCTGTACCCAAATTAAATGTATGCCCTTTTTTCTGACATATAGAGCTTTATTTTGGTGGTATTTGATCATCTCTACATTTATTTTTTGCGCTATAAACAAAAAAATGACAGACCATTTTGAAAAAAAACATTTTTTTACTTTCTGCTATAAAACACATACAATAAATAAAATGTAAAAAAACAACTTTCTTCATCAGTTTAGGCCAATATGTATCCTACTACATATTTTTGGTAAAGAAAATCCCAATAAATATATTTTGATTGATTTGCACAAAAGTTATAGTGTTTACAAACTATGGGATGTATTTATGGAATTTTTATTTATTTTTTTTTCTTTACTAGTAATGGCGGCGATCAGCGACATATAGCGGGGCTGCGATATTGCGGCAGACAAATCGTACACTAACTGACACTTTTGGCACTTTTTGGGGACCAGTGTCACTAATACAGTGATCAGTACTAAAAAATATGCACTATCACTGTACTAATGACACTGGCCAGGAAGGGGTTAACATCAGGAGCGATCAAAGGGTGCCTAGTTGTGTAATGTGTGGGAGGAGCTTTTACTAGGGCAAGGCATTGTTCCATGTTCCTGCATTGCAGGAACACAGGATCAGTGCCTTCCCTACTGACAGAATGGCAATCTGCCTTGTTTCTCACCATTCTGACTCTCTGCCTAATGATCAGTGTATAATCACAGTGGGAGTGGGTCGCCGAAGTCGTGCAAGTATACCCCAGACCCGGAAGTGCAGGATACGTGATTGTGTGCTGCAGAGCCGCCTTGCCATCGTATATGTAAGCTATATGGCCAGCAAGTGGTTATATGAAGTATATTGTACATCAAGACTGCTACCAGCTGTAAAGGCATTTTACAATGGTCATTGAAGGACACAGTTCTTAATGTAAGCTTGGTCACTAAAAAAAACCCTGTTTTTGTGCAGCAATGATAGCTTCAATAGAAAATAAATTAGTAAAAAATAAAAATACAGGAACGTTTTCTATTTGTTTATATGTAGATTATGGTGTAGGCAACAAAACAACTTTATTCATTGTGATATTGTACCAAGCAGAACCATGGACATAACCCAGTAGATGAAAGAGGAGTTTGTATGCTTTTCTTTTTATCGCAGTATCATTTTCTTTTCGTGTCTGAGATTTTTACACATGGGAGGGACAGGGCATGAGACATTATACTTTGCTATTAACCACTTGACCACTGGGCGCTTAAACCCCTTAACAACCAGACCAATTTTCAGCTTTTAGTGCTCTCACATTTTGAATGACAATTACTCAGTCATGCAACACTGTACCCATATGAAATTTGCGTCCTTTTTTTCACACAAATAGAGCTTTCTTTTGGCGGTATTTATTCACAGCTGGATTTTTTATTTTTTGCGCTATAATTTAAAAAAATGCAAATTAGTAATTTTTCTTCATATATTTTGGCCAAAATTTATACTGCTACATATCTTTGGTAAAAACAAATTAGTGTATATTATTTGGTCCTTGTGTAAGTTATAGAGTCTACAAGCTATGGTGCCAATCTCTGAATATCGATCACACCTGATGTACTCTCATTTCTTGAGACCCTAACAAGCCAGGAAAGTACAAATACCCCCAAAATGACCCCTTTTTGGAAAGTAGACATTCCAAGGTATTTAGTAAGAGGCATGGTGAATATGATTTATGGAACCTTACAGATGAAAGGTTTTTCCCCAGTAAAACCCCCATAAACATGAAAGGACCGAACAATCCCAGAGTTCTTTACTCTCATGTAGTCCACACTAGCTATAAGTCTCTAACCGTGGTATCGAACATCTGAGATATTGAATGTGTTCCTGGTTTATTATATGTGATTAAACAAAAATGGTTTCTATACATCGTCATATTTAAAACCGGTTTTATATACTTCTTTTTAATGATTAAACGTAAAAAAATTTAATATCGCGTTTTTTATTTTTTAGGTCGACACTTATT
>BLSH010103639.1:424088-436305 GCA_018402905.1 Glandirana rugosa | reverse complement strand
GAGGATGGCTGGGTGGGTGAGCATGGATGGGTGGCCGAGCATGGATGGATGAGCATGGATGGGGTGAGGATGGCTGGGTGGGTGAGCATGGATGGATGGATGGATGGGTGGCTGAGCATGGATGGGGTGAGGATGGCTGGGTGGGTGGTGGATGGGGTGAGGATGGCTGGGTGGGTGTGGATGGATGGTGGGGGGTGCAGCCTGTCCCCCATTGTCACTTAGCAGCGCTGTGGGCATTACACATCGCCCACAGTGCTGCACACGTCCTCTCTCCCCCTCTCTCCTCTCTCACTGCACTGATCGGTGCGAAGAGGAGAGAGAAAAGCCGGCGGAAGCGCCAGCTTGTTTACATGTGATTGCTCCATCATTTGACGGAGCGATCACGTGGTGAAGGGCCGCTCACAGCAGCCATTCACCGCAATCCAGGGGATGGCGGTCACGGATGTTCCCGTGTGAGCGCCCTAGGGGGCACGCGGGAAGCGCGATTCTGGGAGGACGTCAATGTATGTCCTCCCACGGTTAAGCAACCTCCCTGTAGACGTATTTTGTATATGGGCCGGTTGTTAACTGGTTAATGATGGTGATCTTGCAGGATTCCCTTAAAATGTGTTTATTAGAAAATGTAAGGATAGGTTAACACCTCTGTCAGTCTAATTTTTGCTGTCTGTGTCTTATTGGGGAGATGTCCCTTCACTTCCTGTCCTGGAGCACAACAGGAAGTGAGAGCCATTCTTGGAAAAGCAAGAGAAATTCTACTATAAGACAGTTGTCACTTGAGCAAGTATCCCTATTAGAAGATTTCACCTTACCTCTTGTTCTTGTGACAATTCTAAAATTGTGGATCTCTCATTACATTTTGTCTTGGTGGCAATGGTCAATGAATGTCTGCCGTGGAAGCACAGACAGTAATAAAATCTTCTAATAAGGAAAATATATGACCAGTAGCATGGGTGTGGTATAAGCATTTCTCCTTAAAAATAACAATAGCTTTCTGATCCCTTCAGAATAGAAGTGTTAAATAGAAATGTATTTATATTTATTTTTCAGTTCCTACTGCTTATAACAATAACCAATATTCAGATTCTTCAAAAGAATCTTAAAAATTGTATTTCTAGCTGAAATCTCAAAAGTATTAACATACATATGCATATTTAAATAAAATGCGTCAAATTAACGCTGAGCTTGCAGGTTGTATATAAGTGTAAAAGTAATCCTGGAAATTCTTAGTGTTGCATACCGTTAATTGCTTCACAACTTGTCACTGGTTGCCAGGCTGCTGTCGGCTGCACTGGTTGCTAGGATGCTGTCAGCTGTGTACCCTACAGTCTCTTAGCAACGAGAGACGCTCTGTAGCTGACAGCCTCCTAGCAACAAGTGACACAGTGGCAGGTGTGGGTGGTACAAGCAAAGATGTACACATTGGGGTCCTATTTGGAACACTCTGGTCTGTCTCTCTATACCAATGTAGTGTTGGCTTTAATTCAGTTTTATTATTTACGAACTGGCAGTAATTCTCTTTTGAAATTGTTGCAGAAATAACAACACTTTATGAAGGTGATGCAAATAAAGTATAACCTGAATCTGTTGCACATGTTAAAACTTTTAAGAAAACTGTTGCAAGGCCAAAATTAATTAGGCACAGGACTTTTTAAAGGGACCTTTACTGAATGCCCCCAATATCTTCAAAGCATACATGTAGAGGAATAATAATATTCTGTATGAAGCCAGGCAGCATTGTAAAGTTATATACAATTGTGGTCCCCCTTAAAATTCATAAAAGACCCTTACACAGGCATGCAACCTACATGACTAGGAAAGGTGGGCAGCAAACATAGACTCCTCCTATTCAGTACCAGAGGAGTGTAATACATTGAACCGTGGGAGGTTGCCTTCTCCCCCTTCCCCCTGATAGCACGGCTTGAGTCCTGTGGGAGTGGATTTCCTGCACTTTTACCACAGCAGGAACTCCGTTGCAGCCGCATCCCGCATGGGGGGGGGGGGGATTGAGAGCGAGAACTTCAAATCCTGTCCACTAATAAGCTAATCACCAGCTGTGCAGCTCTTTAGAAAAAAAAACTTTACCCGGCCTCCTGTGTTCAGCTGGGGCCGGGGGACAGAAAGCGCACTATTTCTTCTTATTTGGCTTTAGGCGGATTAATCCGCCGCAGCGCACCTGGCCGGCTCCAGTGTAATGATATAGCACAGGCCAGCTCTCACTGTATAGCGCGCTGCAGCAGATTGCTCTGCCTAAAGCCAAAGGAGAAGAAGTAGCCTGCTTTTTGTCCCCCGGCTCCAGCTGAACACAGGGGACCCCGAAAAGTTTTTTTTTTCTAAAGAGCTGCACAGTGGGGGATTAGCTTATTAGTGGACAGGATTGGAAGTCCCTGTCCGCTCTACCTCACCCCCTAGTTTCCTGCAGCCCTAGTTGCCCAGGTGGTGGTGCCCAGTGACACATCTGAGGGGGCTCCCCTGCTGCTCCCCCCATTGATGGGCACCGGTGAGGCTGCAGATGGGCGCTGGGGAGGCTGAGCTGTTGGGCACTGGTGAGGCTGCATTTGATGGACACTGATCAGGCTGCATTGATGGGCACAGGTGAGTCTGAGTTGATGGACACAGGTGAGGCTGCATTGATGGGCACTGATTAGGCTGCATTGATAAGCACTGGTGAGGCTGCATAGATGGGCACTGATGAGGTTGCATTGATGGGCACTGGTGAGGTTGCATTGATGGGCACTGGTAAGGTTGCATTGATGGGCACTGGGGAGGCTGCATTGATGGGCACTGGCGAGGCTGCATTTGATGGGCACTGATAAGGCTGTATTGATGGGCACTGGTGAGACTGAGCTGATGGGCACAGGTGAAGCTGCATTGATGGGCACTGATCAGGCTGCATAGATGGGCACAGATGAGGTTGTATTGATGGGCACTGGTGAGGCTGTGCTGATGGCCACTAGTGAGGCTGCACTGATGAGGCTGCATTGATTGGCCCTGAGAGGGGCATTGCTGTAGATTAGGGTACACTAGCATTACCCTCTGGAGAGTGATCCACAGTGGATCACTTTTCTCAGGGTGTTTGACAGATGGCAAGGAAGCATTATATTGCCTCCCCACCACCTAATTTAATCCCTAAAAACCTGCATGACCTCGCTGCAACTGCGTTTGCTTTCGGGGTGGCAGATATAGGATCTGTACCTGATATAGGATATGAGTCCTGATAATCTAAATGCCATCGTACTGTGCATCTCATTGACCTCTCATTAAAGATGGATAATGTGGTAGTAGTAGTGATGGTGAAGGGGAGGGGATCTTGGATTTCCCACACTTTTTTCCCAGGACTTGACCCCTGCTTGGAAGGCATCTGGTTCCAATGTTGAACAGACAAAGGCCTCACCATGCATTCTAGCCCCCAAAAGAGGTGTGGGGGTCTTTGGGTGGGTGAATTATCAGAATCTAGAAGCCCCCTTTAGAATATCTTCTCCTTTATTCCTATGTGATTTAGTAAAAATATTTAGTGCACTATGTTGTAGAGTTTCCTTCTGGAAATCAAGCTTTATTTTTGGGTTTATATAAGAGATTATATTGTTAACTTATCTAATACTGCTTATTTATCAGCTTACTGCAAACTGTATGTCCCATTTTCTAATAAATGTCAAGAATACATCTATGCTGTCTTCCCCCTATCTATATTTAATATACACATACTGTAAATGAGCCTGCTGTGTATAGGAACATACTTTCCCAAAGCTGATTATGCTCGGAATGTTCCAAATTATACTTTGTTTTCTTTCCTCTTTTTATTTAAAAAAAACGAAACCAAACATAACCATGTTAATTATTGTCATAGATTGATTAATGCTTATTGTAACATTTTGGTGCTGAAATGTTGTGTACATGATGTCTTTTCTCACAAGAAACGCACAGGTTAATATTTATGTGAGGAAAACAATATCTCCTGCAGTCAGCAATCCTTTTTCTGGTCATACGATATTCATATAGTAAAGGGGTTCTGACAATGATGGATCTCCTCAGGAAACTTCATAGCGCTTGATTGTGTTTGTATTTCCAATTCCCTCTATTTCCCTGCGTGTGTTTCCACATTGGAAGAATGACCTTAATCTGACTCTTCAAAAACTATTTCAGAAATGAAACATTTCTTTAAGTTTCCATAGATAGATAGATAGATAGATAGATAAAACAAACTGAGGCTTCAATTATACCAGTTCTGCTTTGAAATCCCTTTGTGTCGTTAAAGAGGAACTGCAGTCTGCTCACATAATTTGTAATAAAAACATCTTTGCCATTCTGAAGCTTCCCTCCAACCACTTTGCATATTTTATATATACTGTGATTCTGTACTTACCAAATATGCTGCAGAAATCTCCCTCCACTGATTCTGGCTGCAATCATTTTAACTGTGGGCAGCTGAAGCTGCTGCCTGTTTACTTCCTGGATTTACACAGACACACAGGGGCACACCTCCAGCTCTACAGCTCCCATTGGCCCTCTTATGACTCATCCCCCCTCCCTTCCTGCCAAATTCCCACAAGAGCGAGAGAGAGAGAGCTGTGCGTGATGTCATACGCCTAGGATTTTTTTCCAGCCAAGAAACAGGAAGTGGGCTGTATAAGGTATTTACTGGCAGAACAAAAAAAGTTTTACTATCCAAAGTTAAAACAAGGGCAGAGGATTTAATAGATGGAAAGATGAAACAATGAGTGAAGTTCTGCTTTAAGGATTATTGCATGAAAATAGCATGATTTTGCAGTGGATATTTTGTAAAGGGGGAAAAAAAAAGAATAAAAAAGCATTCCATAAGTAAAGCCACCTCCATTATACACTGTGGGCCCCAAAGGTGATCTCAATACATATTTCCAGGAAATGTTACATATGTGAATAAGTAAATAAGAGCAGGTTTTGTCTCTACTGTCAATAAAGCAGTGTAGTGGCATTGCAAAGTGTATGTATATGGTTAACAAAACAAACAGTGTATATACCGTGCTAAAATAGAATAACCATGTGAAACAATAATCAATTAAATAAGTTGCCGCAATTAACTAGGATACCACCCAAAAAACATATATAAACAAGTGTAAATTGTGCAACTACAGAAATTACATTACATAAAGTGCCAACATGTGCATTATTTGCATATACAAAAATCCATTAGTATAAAGATTATATATACATAAAGTGCGTATCTTTAAAGTGCTACAATAATCGTGTCCACATTAATTAAAATGTCAAAAAAGTCCTCTTGGATTGAAGTGTTCATATCCAGAAAATCGAAAGAACACAAAACAAAAAAGAATAGGCTCATTTACCAGGTGATGGAAAAGAAATTACATTGGAATAGAGTTCAAATATGAGGCCAGTCAGCAGAGTATCCACTTTTTAGACCTTACAATATCAGTGGAAGGGGGTAAATTTCTTACTTCCATGTATTTTAAGCCAACTGACAGGAATTCTTTTATTCTGAAAGAAAGCTACCATCATAGGCCCTGGTTGGATTCTGTCCCGAAAAGCCAATATCTGCGTTTGCGCCGAAACTATAGCAAAGTTGAGGATTTTGACATACAAGCCAAGATACTGACTGAAAGGTTTTTAAATAGAGGTTACCATGTTGACATGTTAAGGGATACATTACATAAAGTAAGGAACATGGAGAGACAGCCCCTCTTACGTGATGAGCCTAGGCATGTGGATGCTCAGAATAATGAGACTAACAACTTTGTAGTACCATTCGTGACGACATATTCCCAACAGCATTACTTAGTCAAGAAGTTGATGAGGAAGCATTGGCACATAATTAAAAACGACCATATGCTGGGAGAAGTCTTCTTTAGCAAGGCAGTGGTGGCCTTGGAGGTGTTTTTGGGGTCGTTATCATGTTGGAATGCTGCCCTGTGGCCCAGTCTCTGAAGGGAGGGGATCATGCTCTGTTTCAGTATGTCACAGTACTTGTTGGCATTCATGGTTCCCTCAATGGACTGTAGTTCCCCAGTGCCGGCAGCACTCATGCAGCCCCAGACCATGGCACTCCCACCACCATGCTTGACTGTAGGCAAGACACACTTGTCTTTGTACTCCTCACCTGGTTGCCGCCTCACATGCTTGACACCATCTGAACCAAATAATTTATCTCATCTCACCACAGAAAATGGGTCCAGTAATCCATGTCCTTAGTCTGCTTGTCTTCATCCAACTGTTTGCAGGCTTTCTTGTGCATCATCTTTAGAAGAGGATTCCTTCTACACTTCTACTACAGCCATGCAGACCAATTTGATGCAGTGTGTGGCATATGGTCTGAGCACTGACAGGCTGACCCCACCACCCCTTCAACCTCTGCAGCAATGCTGGCAGCACTCATATGTCCATTTCCCAAAGACAACCTCTGGATATGATGCTGAGCACATGCATTCAACTTCTTTGGTCGACCATGGCGAGGCCTGTTCTGAGTGGAACCTGTCCTGTTAAACCGCTGCATGGTCTTTGCCATCATGCTGCAGCTCAGTTTCTGGGTCTTGGCAATCTTCTTATAGCCTAGGCCATCTTTATATAGGAAATAAACAAAAAGTGTTGCGCTAAAAAAGGAAGTGATTCATATGACAAGATCACTCTATTATTTAAAGTGACAGTGCATATATAGAACCTGTAGTGATCACATACATATACTCAAGATTAAAGTAACAGTGCATAAGTTGACTCAACATTAAGTCCAAAATAACCTGTGATGGTGAATGACTTAAAGTGAACAGGGTATCAAATAGTTGACTCTATGATGGTCAATGATTCAAGTGAAAAAGTCCAAATAAACCTGTGATGGTTAAAGACTTAAAGTAAACGGTGCATAAAAAGTCCAAACTAATGTCCCAAATAAACAATAAAGTTGAACACAAAGGCAGATGGAATGTGCATAGATCTAATCCGTAGTGAGTTATCATCCAAAGATTGATGTAGAGGGTTAATGATGACAATAAAGACCAACAATTCTTCTCTAAGATAAAAAAGGTGGACTCTTACCAGATGGGTTGGGTACACTTGACCATACGGCCAGTGGACCTTACAGGCTTGTAGTGGAAAACTCCACAAACAGTGATGGCAGGATCTTCATTGGTGGTGCTGGTGAACTTCTCCTTTTGGATGGTCCCTTCGGTTGCACCGGAGTCAAGGCTACCCTCGACCTCAGACCTCACCGGGAACCATGTGAAGAAAAGAAACCGCTCCACATTGTGTAGTAAAGCATACCAGTTTATTTCACCGATACAGGAACAGACAAAATAAAAGCCGGCAAATAAAATACATAAAAGAAAGACTGCGATGGGCATGTGGTCCCCACTCGACACGTTTCATCCGCACAGATGTCCTCTTTATATAGAGCAACATTTCTTTTTTTTTCAGATTGTCAGAGAGTTCTTTGCCATGAGGTGCCATGTTGAACTTCCAGTGACCAGTATGAGAGAGTGAGAAGGATAACACCAAATTTAACACACCTGCTCCCCATTCACACCTGAGACCTTGTAACACTAACGAGTCACATGACACCAGGGAGAGAAAATGGCTAATTGGGACCAATTTGGACATTTTCACTTAGGGGTGTACTCACTTTTGTTGCCAGCAGACATTATTGGCTGTGTGTTGAGTTATTTTGAGAGGACAGCAAATTTACACGGTTATACAAGCTGTACACTCACTACTTTACATTGTGGCAAAGTGTAATTTCTTCAGTGTTGTCACATGAAAAGATATAATAAAATATTTACAAAAATGTGAGGGATGTACTCACTTATGTGAGATGCTGTGTGTGTATACTATTATATTAGTATATATAGTATATTATATTTATATGGTTGCATAATTAGCATTTAGTATTACATATGTTGTCAGAACACCATCTAGAGAAAGTCCAAGGGGTTCAAAAATATAGATGTGGTATGACCACAATGATACATCACATAGATTTCTTTTAGATCTCATAATATTTCATAAACAGGTGAGATTGGTACTTTGTTGTGGTTTCCTATGGCCACCCATCAGAAATCATCCTTTAATCTATTGATATTGGTTTTTATGGTTTGCTTTTCTTTGTACATCATCATAACTTCATGTTTTATATAAATAAGCCCTCTGGTAGACACATTTAAATATTGGTATAGAATCAAAAAACAGTTTTTATTGCTCTTAATTTTTGTATGTATACTTTTATTTACATGCGGGTTTTCTCATCTAAATATATAGGGTCACTAGGTACACAGCTGTAGTAAAATCTTTTAGATATAACACAGATTAACAGAATCATGTACTAACACACTAACTAATGTAAGATACATTTACAGCTTGGCATTTGTGTAACATCAACATTAAAGTGGTTGTAAAGGTGTTTTTTAAATTAACATAAACATATTACACATACCTGCTCTGTACAATGGTATTGCACAGAGCTTCCCTCTTCCTCCTTTGGGGTCCCCTGCTGGCACTCTCTGCTCCTCCTCTTCTGTTTGTGCCACAATAGCAAGCCATGTGCTATAGTAGCACAAATGCAGGTGCACTTCTGAGACACACAACTTAGAAACATAGAAAAGTGACGGCAGAAAAAGACTGAGTAGTCCATCCAGTCTGCCCCTTTTTATTTATTTATTTATTTTTTACATTAACCATGTTGTCTGACTATAGATTTATGTTTATCCCAAGCATGTTTGAAGCCATTTACTGTTGACAGCTTGGCCCCACCCCCACTCCCTCCCTACTGGATTTGACTGACAGCAAATGACCTAAAGGGCCTAAAGAAAGTCAAAAAGCCCTCCAACCGAATAAGTGCATAGCATGGTACAGCCTTTTTAGAGCAGAATGTGTTTGCATGTTTTATCCCATAATGAAACAGCTGTATGCAGTTTAGAAAAAAATGGCTATATTTATAAAGGCTATATTTGCACTGCACACCAGCAATTCTGGATTTGTATCTGACTGTGGGAACATAAGGGAATGATTTGTATGGCTCTGCCCACTTTCCTGAAATGAGGAACAATCCTCTTATTCTTGGGATATGCAATGGAATAAATGATGTGGATAGGTTCTCTTGTAAGAAGGTCTAGCCTGACAGAGATATTGAAACCACTCTTCTAAGATAAAGCACTGTCAGGGATATGCTGGCCATAGTGCAGCCGAAGCTCCTAGGCAGAGGCAGATATGCATGCGAAGACGTGCTTCTGCAGGTGCCGTTTTGCCAGGCATAGGCTAACGCCTATGCGCATGCATACAAATATTAGCACGCACAGCCAAATGCTGTTAGCCATTAATGCTGGTGCCAAATGGCCTATATAAGGGCAGCAGGTGCACTAGTTCATTGTTGTCCGATCTGCAGCTTTACCCCGTATACCTGTTCCTGTGATCTGTGCTTGATTCCTGTGTTTAACCCGCCTTATCCTGACCACACTTGCTCTCCACCTATCCTGACCTCGGCTTGCCTTAAAGACTTTGTTATATCTTCCATCTGCCCGATATCCTATTGCCAACCTCTGCCTGCATCTTGACCATTCTCTGCCTGGTGTTTATGCTTATACCTGATTCTCCATTGCTAACCTGGTTTGTCTGCATCCAGTTATTCGTCTGCCCTGCATAGTGCCTGGTGACACTGGTCCTACATCTGCTGTGTGCCTGCATCTGCTGTTCCTGTTGTCATCCGCTGCTTCAGCCATCCAGCCCAGCTCAGATGACACACCTGCCACACACTTCTGCAACCAACGGAAGACCTTGCAGGCACTCTTACCTCACCATGCTCTCACGGCCACTGTCGCAACACCAGTGGCCCAGAGCTGTACGAGAGGTCTCCCTCTACACGTCAGGCTCTGCTACAAGGTGCGTGACAAGCACAGAGAATTAATATAGAATGTCTATGACCCTTTTTAGAATTTTGTGTGGCCTCCTCATGGCAAATGTTGGTGCTTGCCCCAGATTCATGTATCTGTTGAAAGCATAAGGACCTAATGGACATTCCATCCACTATGTAGGTGAGCTCCCTCCCCGCTTCTGCAAAATGTCATCCATCCATTGTAGCTGTGTGGGCAGAGGCTGATGGGGATTCAGAGACACTTATTTCTTGTCAGGTCTGCTTCCCTTGTGATTGAGAGCAGACAGTGGGAGAATTCCATAGGTAACAGACAACTTGCAGTTGGCTATAGAATCCACCCACTGCCTACTAGTCCATCAGCTTCCCCATCAGACTCTGCACACTATCAGCATCAATGGTTGCTAGGAGCATGGTGTTGTGATACCAACAGCATCCTTGACAACCAGTGACAAGTGGGGAGGGGGTAGCTGCAGCAAACATGCTACCGGCTACAAAGCGTATAGAGACGGGCATTCTGCCTGTCTCTTTTTGCCAACTTAGAGTTGGTCCTGGTTATCTATGAACTAGAAGTATTTTTTTTTTTAATTTAGTGCGGCCATAGTTTGAAAAGCTAACAAAACCAGTGGCAGGGGTTTGTGAATATGACACTGGACTTTTTGAAGGACCACACCACCAGAAAAATTGTGAAAATGTTTTATTGAATTCCACCCACTGAGTCGTAATATATTTTTTTAAATGTGAATCAAAGAAAGCCACACCTGTGTATCACTGCACCAATCAGTACAGCACTGAACCAGTTTGTCCCCAAATGAGAAGGATTTTTTTCTTCTATTTTCATGAAGTGATAAGGCAGTGATGATTTCCTGTATCTCTGGTTCAGGTACACAGTATGTACCCAGAACTGAAAAATATCAGTCCATTTCATTATTATTATTGGAGGAAGTCTTGGGACTATATTGTCAAAAGTATTAGGATGCCTGCCTTTACACACACATGAACTTTAATGGCATCCCATTCTTAGTCTGTAGGGTTCAATATTGAGTTGGCCCACCCTTTGCAGCTATAACAGCTTCAACTCTTCTGGGAAGGCTGTCCACAAGGTTTAGGAGTGTGTCTTTTGGAATCTTTGACCAGTCTTCCAGAAGCGCATTTGTGAGATCAGGCACTGACTGGACGAGAAGGCCTGGCTCACAGTCTCCACTGTAATTCATCCCAAAGGTGTTCTCTCGGGTTGAGGCCAGGGCTCTGTGCAGGCCGGTCAAGTTCCTCCACCCCAAATTCGCTCACCCATGTCTTTATGGACCTTTCTTTGTGCACTGATCTAAATCATTTGGTGGAGGGGAGATTATAGTGTGGGGTTGTTTTTCAGGTGTTTGGCTTGGCCCCTTAGTTCCAGTGAAGGAAACTCTTAAGGCATCAGTATACCAAGACATTTTGGACAATGTGCGCCCAACTTTGTGGGAACAGTTTGGGGATGCACCTTCCTGTTCCAACATGACTGTGCACCAGTGCACAAAGCAAGGTTCATAAAAAAATGCATGAGCAAGTTTAGGGTGGAGGAACTTGATTGGCCTGCACAGAGTCCTATCATCAAACTGATAGAACATCTTTGGGATGAATTAGAGCGGAGACTGCAAGCCAGGCTTTCTTGTCCATATCAGTGCCTGACCTCACAAATGCGCTACTGGATGAATGGTCAAACATTCCCATAGACGCACTCCTAAACCTTGTGGACAGCCTTCCCTGAAGAGTGGAAGCTGTTATAGCTGCACAGGGAGGGCCAATGCCATTAAAGTTTGTGTGTGCGTGTAAAGGCAGGCGTCCCAATACTTTTGTCAATATAGTGTGTGTGTATATATATATATATATATATATATATATATATATATATATATACCAATTTCCAAGAGAACTGATTGCTGTTTTCATTTTACACAGATGATGTTTTGAGTAACCCGGATGTGTAGTCTGTTATCATGAAACTGAGATTGGGAACCTGGCAAATAGAGGGAGCAATGGAAAGTTAAAATATATATTGTCCCATCAGCCACTGTATACATGTCAAAATATTGTTTTACAGCATTTTTGCCTATAACCACCTGTAAAGTACGTCCTGCCTGAAAAAATGAGCTCCTGCAAAGAGGGATTGCTCATTCAGCTCAATGAAGAGCAGATGCACCACCTCCATACAGCACCCTCTAGTGGTAGCTCACTGCCACAGTGCTTCCTGGTGTTGAACAGGAATACCTAGTTAACTGCAAAAATGGATACAAACACAGAGACAGGCAATAATATTGGAAGTAGGATTTATCTTCACAAAAGGTATCCCATGATTTTGGCATTTAGTCAAGAGAACCTTTAACCATATATATA